>CAUYQV010049860.1:0-82224 GCA_963574575.1 Galagoides demidoff | reverse complement strand
CAAATCCCCAGCCCGGGCCCGCCAAACAACAATGATGGCAGCAACCAAAAATGGCCAGGCGTTGTGGTGGGCGCCTGTGGTCCCAGCTACTTGGGAGGCGGAGGCAGGAGACTCGCTTGAGCCCAGGAGTTGGAGGTTGCTATGAGCTGTGATGCCACAGCACTCTACCCAGGGGGACAGCTTGAGGCTCCGTCTCAAAAAAAAAAAAATCCATAGATAGCCACAGATGGCCAGGCCTTCATGTATGTTAGTGTATTAACACAGTTTTAGAGGCAAACATTTTCTTATTATATATATAGACAGATGTGGCTGGGCTTTTCTTTTAGAGGTTTTGTCCCTGACAAGCACGTTCCATGAAGATAGAAAATAACTTAGTGTGTTCCTGGCAGTACAGAAGCTTTTTAATTTGATCAGATCCTAGTAATGTATTTTTGATGTTGCTTCAATTGCCCCAGGTGTCCTCCTCATAAAGTATTTTCGCAGGCCAATTTTTCCACGCGTTTCCCCTGCACTCGCTCTAAGAATTTTTATTGTTTCATGTCTTAAGTCTAAATCCTTTAGCCAGTGAGAGTCAATTTTTGTTAGAGGAGAAAGGTGTGGGTCCAGTTTCAGTTGTAAGTACAAGTTGGATCTATCAGGTATAGAACACAAATGTCTTAATCCTGTAATTGGGTAAAAGTGGTGAAAGCTACGTTGATTAGTAGGATGTAAGCACTCCAATTTGTACAAATAATCAACAAAATGAATCCCATAATGGCATAAATGTATTTATGATTTATGTACAAATGACTGAAAAAATAAATAAAAAAAAGAAAATAACAAAACATATTTTTTTCCTCCATGATGTAGCTCCCAACTAATTCTTAATTTAAAATAGTGGTGATGGATATTGAAATGTGTGGGGTAGTTTCTTGTGTGAAATGGACTTGGATAAATCAATGCAGAATTTCCTTCTTATGTGTATGTGTAATGAAATAGAAGTACTTTGAGGCATATTCAGGAGTCAGAGGTGTTTCAAATGCCTTTTAAGAGACTGAGACCTAGGATTTTGCTCTTCTGAATGCTGAGATAGTCAGGTCTACAAGCTTGGAAGCTCAGAGCTACCATGGACCTAAATTGCTCTTAATGAAAGAGGGCCGAAGAATTTGACTTGAACTAATTTCTTTGAAAGGGCCAGACCAGCGCCATTTTGTCATTTACTACATAAGCTCTGTTCCTAGCCCCTCCACCTCCCTCCACCCCAACCACCAGGTAAACCCACAGGGCCACTCCCTGCTGCCTCCCCCATCCCTGGCTGCACAAATTACTGAGCCACTGAGTAAGCCAGCTCAGGCAACAAGTTACCATATCAGGCAATAAGTCCCCGACTGCCACCTTAGGCAGACAGCTGCCATAATAGGCAATAAGTTTCTTTTTCCTTGAAATTCAGGTATTCTCCTTCAACTACCTAATTAGCTACACCACCTCTAGCCCTGGTTAAGAACTCCCCCACCCCTCACCTGTACCAATGCAAATCCTCCTTTACTAATGAAATCATCAACCACCAATCAAAAGTGTACTCGTACCCGACCCTACCCTTCTTGCTTTCTGTACCCCATAAGAACTTCCCCCACCCCAGGTTCGAGGCTCTTCCTTGGTGTGTACACCAAGAGAGTCCAGGCTTGGGCTTGGCCCAGGCCTGAATAAAATTCACCTCGTGTTTTTACATCGGAGTGTGTCTTGGACTGTCTCTTTGGGGCCACTTGGGGAATTTCGGGCATAACACTCAGAACATAAGCAGAAAGAGTCTCTCATATTTGAAAGACAAGCAGACAGAGACTCCAAAACAACCTCTAAAATACTAGGTCCCCATGTGGGCTTAGGATGAACCAGCACTGGGACAGCAGAACAAAGGAAAACTAGAGGGAGGGGAATTTTCAGATTGTTGTTGTTATTCCAGATCTCTGTGAGTTCATCTGCCCCACCCTTACTGTCTTCTCCTTCCCCTTCAGTTGATAATCTGACGGAACAGAGAACAAAACCTCCATTTGTCCATATTTATTAGAAAAGGGAGATAATGAGTTTGTGCCAGGGGTGGCAAGGGGAATGGATGGCCAGCGCTATTGGGTGGCTAGGTGGTCACTATCTTTTCACAGGCCAAGCGAGTCTCCCTTTTTCATTTCCCGACTTCTTATGGTTAGGTTGGCTAATTGATTGAAAGACTCTATCTTTCTAACTCCTTCTGTCTCTGTTCTTCTGCCTGCTTCTTCCTCGTGTCTTTTTCCCAGCATGCAAGAAGAGGTTACACTTTTGCATGATGTCAAAATCAGTATTGAGTCCCAGGTTTTATAAGAAGTAATTCTATTCAATAATAATATTTAGTAGAGGCACTTTTACCTGTTATTTCTCATATCTTTCCCTGAGGTGAGGTGCTGTGGGTGAGTATGTGCGTGACCTGTGGGAAATGATACATCTAATGTTTCTGTTTTCATCGCTGTTTTTCTCCAAGTAAAATCTACCTTATACAGTAACGCTATTTGCAACTCTGATTTATTTATTTTCTAGGTTGTTGAGATTTGTTCATTCTTTCTTTTCATCTTCCTGAATTTCTTTGTTTATGGATAACTCTTCAACATAGCATAAAGCATAAGTTATCAACACCTCTCTCTCTTTTACTCACATACCTTTTAATAGAGAAGTTTAATCTACTTACATTTATTCTCATAACCAATTAGCTTGGTTATCTGTCACCTTGTTTTATGCTCTGGATTTAATTTCTTTCTTCACTGTCTCCCATGAAGTCCATGTTTTGCTATCGTAGAATGGCGGAAATATCACAGATAACTTGTTCTACCATGTAGGTCAAAATTTTTATTTTTCTCCTTACTAATGATCTTGATTTCATTCACTTGATTAAGATGGTGTCATTCAGGTTTATTCTCAGTAAAGCTGTACTTTTTCCATTTGTATTTAAGAAATAGTTTTGTAATACACTGAAAATATGAACATGTCCTATTCTCCATTAAACTCTTCATTTATTTGTTCCTTTTAAATATTTCAATGAGTTAATGGTTTTTCATTGTATTCAGTGGGCTATACTAAATCATTGCTATTATTTATTTTAATGCTCATTTCGTTGCCCCTAATTTGGTAGAGGGAGTTTTCTTAAATTGGCAACTGGATCCTTTTGATGTATCTCCTCAATTTCTGGCACAGGAAGATGCTTCAGTCTAATCTTGTCTTTTCCCTGTTTCAGTCCTGACTAAGCCATTTCTCCAAAGAATACTTTTAATGGAGAATGGTAGTTAGAAGCCAAGATTTTGGTGCTAAGTGTACTCCTTACTACTGAGATACTGCTGCTCTCAAGACTTCTCATTAGACAAAACTAGCAAATGCATATACACACACACATATATTTAACTAGTAGGAGCTGATGGCAGTGCCAGGGCCCACATATCCACCCACTGCATGGAACAGAAGGGATTTAGCAGTATTACTTTGGCAAGGAATGAGAAATGAGGGAATTCAGTAACTTTCCTCGGCATAGTAGGAGGTGTTCCTCAGCAAAGAGACAGCCAGATTTCTAGCAGCTGCCCTAGAAGGCTTGAGGCCTGCACAATTAAACCTGGAATCTACATGGAATATCCATTGGAAAATAAAATTAGTGATGTGAAGGGCCATGTTGACAAATAGAATATTGAGGAAAATAACAATAATCAGAGAAAGGTCAACTACTTAAAAGGATAAGCAACAAAGATCAGTGGGGGAGAAAAGACCATATGAAAAAGAACAGAAATAATACAGAAAGACATAGAATAACACTATTCTGTCCTAAACAAGAATCTAAATAGATACTTAAAGAACCCACTGGTAAATATTGATCAATGTCTAGTAATCCAGGTACAAAATTTCAACTACTATTATTACAACTACTATAACTACTACTAGCTACAAATATATATATGTACATTCCAGAATATACAATAAAACCTCCATAGCTGACCACCTCTCTCTGTTGCACACCTCCTTAAGTTGACCTAATTTTTATAAACCAGATATGCACCACATGAGTGTGTCAGTACAGTAAGGACTGACTAGTTCTGTATGTTGACCACCTCCATACATTGGCCATCTGTTACAGTCTTTGAGTGGTCAACTTACAGAGGTTCTACTGGTACCTGATCCCGTTCCACTCCCAGGTCTTTAGACAGGAAGTGTTCCTGAGGCTTAGTACTGTGTTTCTCCTTTGCTGTCTTCTTACACAGCTACATTATTTTCTTGGCTTTCTGGGGAGCACTTTTGTATCAGCCCTGGGTGTCCTTTTAACACTTGATTCCATCTAGTAAAAATTTGTGGCATTTTCCATCATTTGCAAGGCAACCTTTCCTAATTTACAACACTAGAGTAAGTTTGATGATGATGATTTTACTCTCCCTCCATTGTAAAAATTCCTTAGTAAATTATTTCTTTTGAAATTGGGTAGGAAAGAGTCAAATATCTCCTCTCATGCCATTAAATTTTGCAGACATCGATTTGACCCTTGTATAACATTTCTTTTAACAACTCCGATCGTATGAAGAAAATGTCACAGCCAAGGCCTAGGAAAGTAGATTAATTCAAAGTTTGCCCTTCTTGTAATGTCTCACAGTGAATTGGCACAGACCACTTCCCAAAGAAAGTAGATGTTGGTCACTGGTTACTTGCCTCACGTTTCCCCACAGCGAGCCCTGACAGTATACTGGGCTTACACTTAAGGACCCTCCTGTTTTATGCTTGTCCATTTAGAATGGTAGATTTTTTTAATTTCCAAGGTATCAATGGCAGCTTCACAATGTTTCTGGCCTTCTTTTAGAAGCTCTGAAAAATTTCCTTTGTTTTGTTTTAGTCATATTATTGTGGTTAATGGAATATTGTTAAGAATTAAAAACAGGACTTGACTTCAAGGCCAAAAGCTAAAAAATTCTGATAGCAGAGGTCCACCAGAATACCAGATCTCCTAAAAACTGTGATGCATTCTTGTGAAAATCCAGATTCCAAAAAGGTCAAACAATATCTAACCTTCAAAAAAGACAATGTTCTCTGAAGATACTATGTTCTAAGTAAGAAATCTAAGCTCTAGTTTCTCTTCCAAAGAGAAGTATGTGAGAAAAAAATTGCTAGAGTTTTCAACTGTTACCGCAAGATTGATTACATTTAGTTTTCTTGGTTACAGAAAATTCACCACTCCAAGAGTTCAAAAGGCTACTTTCGAGGTCTGTATTCATAAAACACTACATATGCTTAATTTTACAAAATATGTCTTTCTGTGCCTCAGTTTATTCATTTGAATAATGAAATAATTTTTTTCTGCCTTCTTAACAGGGTAGTTTTCAAAATCAGATATAATCATGGAAATTAAGATCCTTTGTAAATTAAACAAATACATACTAATGAGTAGTCTTACTTTGCTTCAGTTCCTCTCCTACCATCTTCTTAAGATTCATGCTGCATCCTAAAGTAAATTTCAGCCTGTGGGCCTAGAACTCAATTCTGTAGTTTCTTAAAATGGCAGTTCACCCCCAAAGAATTTGCTTTGGTTTTGGAAATAGAAAATTAAAAAAAAAAAAAATCATACGGACAGTTAAGAAATGGTGAGATTAGAATCAATCATGCAACAGGAAGTTATAAAAATCTAAAAAGGAACCTAATCTTGGATGTATCCTATGCCCTACACCAGTGGTTTAAATACTTTTAGCCAGGTAAATGTTTTCTCCAAATGAAATTTGCTCAGAGGTTCAAGATGTGAAACAGAAAACACCAGAGTTTATCGGCTGAAGAAATGGGCCCAGAACCCCCTCCCTGGTTTTCTCAGCACCCTGAAAGGCTCCTTTGGAAACCACTGGTGTTCTTCATGATGCTTTAGCCACAGGATCCTCATTCACAGTAGCTTCACAAAGAGGCGTGGCACCAACAACCTATAAAGTGGGCATTGCTCTGGAGAAGCACTGGGGCCTGGGGCCTGTTGCTCCTGTGCCACCCAGTTTTGGAAACCTTTGATCTTATTCACTCTTTCATCCAATCCAAGAATAGCTTCTAAGCATCTTTGACCAGCCCTCACCTATTGACTGCCCTTGTCGTTCTCTCTCCTTAAAGAGACAGCACACTCTGATGGTTCACCGTTTGTAGCTGTTGAGAATGCAGCATGAGGTGGGGCTGGAAGTGCAGTGCCCGCAGCCTGGACCCACTGTGCAGAGTCTTGTCCTTGGAGCCTCTCTCAGAGTTGGCTGCCCTCTCTCATCCATGGTCACTCCCCCTGTTTGGAGACAGCTGTCATGGCCCCTCTACATCTTGTCTCTAGTACAAACATTGCCAATTCCTCAATTTTCTTCAACCCCCTAATTATGCTAGCTAGACTAGCTACATTCATGGGCAAAAGTTGTTTGTCTATATCCTTGTTAATATTTGTGACGCAGACTTGAACCTAGCCCTTCATAACTGGTCTCCTCTACCCGTTTTGAGTAGAAGCATTTCTAGGCCCAAACACATTCTTTAGGAAGACAACTAACTATAGCTCATTTTATTGAAGAGCTATTGTTTATCGAACCTGGAGGTTGGGCTTGTGATTCTTGCCCAGAGGGGATGCTGCCATAAAGTTTCATATCTGCCCACTTTGCATCTTTTCTGGTTTTCTTTACCTTTTTTACTCTATCTTCCCATTTTAATTGCTGTGAACTGCCTATCAGCACCCCTGATAATTATTGCAATGGCTCAATAACATTATAAGTTCTTAGCAATCTTCACTGTGTGGTAATTAAATAGGGACTAGATTTCACCACTAAATTTTTCACTGACCAATGAAGGAGGCTTGCTTGGAGCCAAACATTTGGTAATCAAGCTAGAACTGTGGAAAAGTCTTAAGTCTGTTTAAAGAAGTTTTAGCTTCTTCCCAGTTATGCGATCCACCAAAAATAAATAAATCAGTATATTGTAGAATTTTCAAGCTAGGGATTTTGGCCTTTTACAATACAGTCATTCGACGCCTTTTTAGCACCCCAGATGGGGATATTTTGAACTAATCAGACACTGGAATTACATTAAACAGTTTGGAAGAGTTTGTGAGCATAGTAGCTGCTGAGCAGGGTGTTACTGCTTTTTTATTCAAAGGCCCACATGTGTAAAAATATTTACTCTCATTTTCAGCATTCTTTCCCTAGTCTCTGTGGATTTGTGAGTTTTGAGACACAAAGGAAGGGGAAAAGGAGTAAACATTTTCTACAGCAAGTAAGAAACAGGTGATGCTGGAACCATCTTTTCCCCTAGGGTGACTATTGGGGTCTTCTACTGAGAATCTGTAGCAGAAAAAATAGAAGTTAAACCATCTCGCTTTTGTAATCATCTCATTTCTGGGATCACATTGTGTGGTAATGTTAAAAACCTTTGAGTGGAAATTGCTGCCATGCGTTGGGGTCATTATGCAATCCCTCTCTGTCATCAGAGACACCTTTTGCTTCCCATCGAGTTTTCATAACTCTAAATCAATAATCACATTAGTGGCAGAGCTCAATGGGATGTCTTCAAATAACGAAATCCAAGAAAGGAAAGCCCGTTGCGAGCTTGGCTAATACTCGGAAGTTGTCTTGTTGGTTGGGCCATCCTCCTCCATCTCCCCACCTCCTGTCAGGCCAGGAAGTAGCCAATGGAAGCAGAAGTCACTTTGTGATTTTATGTGTAACGAGCTGCATAATGCCAGCATTTAGAATGCACATCTAGTTTTCAGTATGTCAAATCTAAAACTTTGCATCATAACATTACAATAAATCAGAAGGAACAAGATCAGTGAAAAACAAATGTTGGGGGTAAAAATATTGAAAAAGTTTCTGAAGTTATGTTGAAATGTTTTTTTGCTCGGTTGGTTATCAACAGACGGCTTCATGTCTTGAGTAATTTAACCAACGCCAAACTGTACTTGTATAAAACATTACTATTTCCTGTTTTTGTGTCTGGCTTAGATGACTCTGTCTTCTGCTTTCTAGTTTGATTTTCATGAAATCAAATTTCTCATCTCACCCTTAGGGTTTCTTCATTGGGAGTCGATACTGGTTGCCCTTGTTGTGGGTGAACTGATACCCCTTAAATTAGAGGGTGTTGGGGACGCTTACAAAGACAGACACCTTGACTCTTGAAGTGGAAAGGAAGCGTGATGAAGAAGGAGAAGCCTGGGGTACTCCAGCCAATCCAAGAGATCCTGGAGAACTATAGGCTGGGAATAAGCTGTGGAATTCAATGAGTAAAGTGAATAAATGCTGACACTGGTTATATGATTATTACTTAGGATACTAGTTTAAATTTTTACATGCATGAGCTTCTTTAATGCACACCGTGACATGGCGTTATTACTGGCAGACAGCAGAGCAGTCTGTATAAACCCACTCTGCCCTGAGCAAGCTGTGTGAGCTGGGGGGATTGCTTCAGCCCTCAGTGACAGAGATTTCTAATCTGTGAAATCAAAGGATAACCATAAGCCCTGACTGTTTCTACCCTGTTCAAGATAAGGCGACAGAGGTTTCAGAACTCACTCACAGACCATGGTAAGGAAGTGATGAGGCTGGAGACTGCAAAGTCCGTAAACCTGACCACCACTCCACCTGGCCTCTGGGGGTAACATTTATAATATGTTTTTTATTTTCAGATACCTGAAATGGTATCTGTGGTGATATCATCTCTTCTATCAGTAGGATATAGTGCAATGGTCCAACAGAACCAATAGCCGTTTGTACCTTTACATTAGCTATTCTCAAAGTTTTTCAGACCCAAAGCCCCTTTCTAGAATAGGTCTCTGACAGATTCGCTGAGAGTGAAGGATGTGAAAGGCACCTTGCTGGGATCTGGGGTGCGGCATTTGTTAGTCAATGCTGCAATGTAAGCCACCCCCAAACTTAGTGCCTGAAGATGACAATAAGCATGTATTACTCACACGGTCAGGGATGCAGGAGCAGCTTAGCTCAGAGATTCTGGCTCAGGGTCTCTCCTGAGGCTGCAGGGGGTTGTCAATCGGTGCTGCAGTCGTTGGAAGGTGTCACTGGGGCCAGAAGGCCTCTTTTTGAGTTGGCTCGCTCATGTGGCCTCAGCTCCTCACCATATGGACTTCTGTATAGAGCTGCACAAGTATTTTCCAGATGTGCCAGCTGGTTTCTTCTAGAGCAAGCGAGCTGAGAGAAGAGAGGAGTGGGGAGAGCAGAAACCACAAGGTCACTTACCATCACTTCTTACTGTGTTTTCTTGGTCCCAGAGACCAACCCTGATTTCATGTGTAAGGTGGGGGATGGGGCCACATGGAGGGTAGGGATTATTGGGGACCATCTTAGCCATAGCTACCATCCTTGTGGGACTAGTCATATAGTGTGAGGGAAGCTAATGAACCTGTATTCCTGCCTGTTTTGGTAAAAATTGTTATGATACTTAAGGGCATACACCACATTTTGGGTTGATTTCATCCCCATAAAGCAAGAGAATATAACTCAATCATGTGTCTTCTCTTGACTCTTCCTCAGTCTGAAAAGATCAAGGAAGAAGGTATCCTGAGCTGAGACCTGGGGGAACATTAGCAGCAAGGCAGGTGTGGTAGGTGGAGAGGGTATTGGGAAGAAAGAGCAGTGTACAGTTATTACGAGAATGCCAGCCAAGTGCTAATCCAGGGCCAAATCTTGAGGGGATTTGTATGTTGCGCTGCAGGAGATTATCTCCTAGGTGGGGAAAGGCTGGAGGATTTTGAGTAAGTCTGTGACACTGCTGCCATTACATACTAAGCATATCACTGGGCCACAGTGGAGGAGCTAGTAGGAGGGTGAGACGGGAAACCCAGCCAGGCTGGTTAGAAGGCCCCCACGGTGTGCAGGCAGGGGTGCCACTCCCAGCCAGAGCGGGCAGTGATGGAGAAGATGAGGTGAAGTGAGCCGACAGTATATGGTGGCTGGCTGGATCAGAAATTTAGAAGAGAAAAACCCACCAGCTGTGTGAACATGGGGAAAATCTCCTGAATTTGAATTCCTCAATTAGAAAATGGTATATAATGGTATTGAAAACTTAGAAACAGGATGTGTGAAGTTCCTAGCACACCGCCTGGCATGGCAGGGACACAGTGAATGATAGAGCTATAAATATAAAAAAGAAACCAAGCAGCAAAAAAGAATTAATAGAGAGGAAGACACTCTTGTGCACAGTTCACATGTGTGTGCGCACATGCGCGTCCCAAGGAAAAATAACATAAATGAAGGATTCGTGATACAACCGTAGATTTATCATCCCACCTTTGTAAACTTTGTTTTCTCAATATTTCGCTTTATGTCCCCTTTGGAAAATGAGTCATCAAGAGTATAAAGTCGAACCGGCTGTTTAGAAAGTAAGAGCATGGGTTATTCTATTATCACAAACTCCAAAATGCAGAGAGGCAAATTGGAGGCACATAGTTTCATTTCAAGATCTGGCTCCTTCAGGCCTTGATTTCCTTCCTCCCGTCTCCAAGTCTCTCTTCCTAATGCTAACTCAGTTACCTCCCGAGGCCAAACGAAGCTGCTCTCTCTGGCAGTCCCTGTTTACCTCTGCGGAGGACCGTCTCTTTCTCGGTCTATGGACTGCGTCTCCCAAATCTACTCTCAGAAGCTTATGGGAAGTCTCTGGACTTCCGACTCAATTTTAGTATGAACCTTGTCAGAAAAGCCCTCTGTTTTTCCTGCACCAGAAATTTCCCTAATTATCACTATAGCTAGACTTGTTCTCCTGGGACAATTCTAGTTTATGTGTGTTGTCCTGATGTGATTATTAGTAGTGGCCCCTCAGTCTCAAAATATTCTGGTTTGAACCATGAATTAAATGGTCACTTTATTCATAAGGCATTTTTTTTTAAAAAAAAAATCAGTGTTCAGACTATACTGGGGAGGAAACCACAGGAGATGTTCACTGAGGTTCTACCTCCTGGCAGAATGGAACAATACACTTCATGCAACGCTCTCATCAGTTCGCTTTGGGGTAGTTTCATTTCCATTTTTCTGTTGAGGCAGGGAAAACTCAGAAAGGTGCAGTAACTTGCCTCCAACACCAGACAGCCCACAGCGGCGAGCTGGAGTGGACCAAGCTGTCCTTGATTCATGCACTTCCCCTTCCACGGGCTCTCAGCCTCCCCGTCAGCCCAGCCCACGTGCAAAAAGTCAGACTTTTCCTTTTTCTGTGGCATCCTTTTTTTCCTTTTTTACCCTCACTTTTGAGACAATCATCATGATACTTCCTTTCTTGCACTGATTCTGTCACATGTGGCCTACAGCATGCAGTGTGGCACACAGAGTGAGTTCTGCCGCCTGGGAAGACCTAGAGAATGGTGCCTAAGGACAATCGTTTTTTGAACCAACTTGCCAAGTCTCAAAAGATAATGAATGCACTTCAGGACCCATACTTTTTTTTTTTTTTTTTTTGAGACAGAGCCTCAAGCTGTCCCCCTGGGTAGAGGGCCGTAACATCACAGCTCACAGCAACCTCCAACTCCTGGGCTCAAGTGAGTCTCCTGCCTCAGCTTCCCAAGTAGCTGGGACCACAGACACCCCCTACAACGCCAGGCTATATTTTAGTTGCAGCCGTCATTGTTGTTTTGGCAGGCCCAGGCTGGATTTGAACCCGCCACCTTAGGTGTATGTGGCTGGTGCCTTAGCCACTTGAGTCACAGGTGCCGAGCCAGGATCCATTCTTGGCTTGAAGGAGAAACAAACACAAAACAAAAACAAAAGTAAAATTTAATGAAGAGAATACTTCCTAAACATGACAAATAATAATCTCAAACCTTCCTAAGAGCCAATGTTATATGAAATGGTAAAAAGGAAATACCTCCTGTAACCCTAGAAATATCAAAAAGGTATTCCCTTTATTACCACATCTGTTTTCTTTTCTAAAAGCACAAGTGATTTGATGAGAGAAAAAAATAAGAATCAGGTGAAAAAAAATAGGATAAATGGAAATTTGTAAATGTTTGCACATAATTATTTTTTAATATACATTCATATATTGTTCTAAACTCTATGGGAATAAATAAGAGTTTATTATAGATTCTTATTACAAATAAACATGTGAAAATTAATAGCTTTCTTACATACCAGCAACAATAATGTATTTGTATGTGTGAATGTGTGTTTCTGTGTTTGTGTATATAACCACGTATATAAGATTCTCTTGGCAATTGTAAAAAACAAGTATAAAAAATCTAGAGATTTATCAAGAAATGTGCCCGACTTGTGGCACATTTATAGAAATTTAATGAGAGACATAAAAATATATTTGAAGAACTAGAAATATATACCACACTGCTTGAAGGGAAAGCTTAGTATTGTAAAGATGTCAATTCTTCCCAAGTTACTTCATAAATTTAATGAAATTGAAGTGAAATTCCCAAGGAGATATTTGGGGGCAGGGTGGGTCTTAACAAAAAATCTGCATTTGAACTGGAAAAATAAATATGCTAAAGTAGCCAAGAACTCTTTAAAAAGAAGCAAAATTGAGTGTTGATAGAGTAGAATACCATTTCCTCTATGAAATATAATAAAACGCATTGCCACACTGCCAGTGTTATAATGCCATTGCATTGGTTTTAGAAGCCATAAGTGGAAGATGATTAAAAATATAGACCCCCAATTCTCTTCTGTAAAGATACCCACACACTCGCACACATATACATGGATATATATATCCATACACATGCCCAAATACATCTCATATACTTGCACATCTATAGTACACATATAAATGTCAAAAATATTTGCCCAAAATATCTGGAGCTTGACCTTTTCCAGAAGGAATAATATTTCTTAAATTTAAGTACCTTAACTCTAAAAGACTACAATATCAAAAAAAAAAATTATGATTGCACTCCCGAAAATCAAATATTTACTTACAAATCTAACAAAATCTAATAAGACATATATTAGGGAAACTAGAAAACTCAGATGAAAGAAATCAAAGAAGAACTAAATGAATGGAAAGATATTCCAGGTTCACAGATAGTTAGCTCAATGTTGTCAAGAAGTCAGTTCTTCCCAACTTGATATATAGGTATAATGCAACTGCAATCAGTATCCCAGCGATTATTTGTGGGTACTGACACAAAGTTTATTACAGGGACAAAATACCTGGACTAGTCAGTACAACATTGAAAGACAATAACAATTCAGGAACCAACACAACATATCTTCAAGACTTACTATAAAGCTGCATTAATCAAGACAGTCAGGCAGTCAGTACAGACAGTGCTATTTGTAAAAAAACAGACAAATAGCTCAGTGAATCAGAATGTAGAGCCCAGAAACAGACCCATATAAAGGTAGTGAACTGATCTTTGAGAAAAGAGCAAAGAGTAAAAATAGACTTTTCAGCATTTAGTACTGGAACAACTGAACAACCCCTTGTAAAAGTAAATACATAAATAAATAAATAAAAGAGATACTCAGGACTCAGAACTAATATCCTTCCCAAAATTAACTCAAAAAAGATCATATACCTAAATGTAAAACTTTAAAACTTTTATAAGATAACATAGAAGAAAATATAGAAAAGCTTGAGTATGGTGATACTTATTAGATATAGCACCAATGGCACAATCCATGAAAGAAATAATTTATAAGGTGGACTTTATTAAAATTAAAAATGTCTGCTCTACAAAAGACACTACTCGTCAAAAGAATGTGAAGATAAGCCACAGACTGGGGAAACATATATGCAAAATTCATATCTGATAATAGTCTATTATCCAAAATATACAAAGCACTTTTACAACTCAACAATAAGAACACAAATAACCAAATTAAAAAAAAAAATGACCAAGTGGCCTGAACAGACATTTCACCAATGAATATATACTAACAGCAAGTAAGTATATTAAAAGATGTTGAACTATATGTATCATCAGGAAATTGTAAATTAAAACAACAATTGGATACTACTACACACATACCTGTAAGAGTGATTAAAATCTCAAACTGACAGCACCAAATGCTGGCAAGGATGTAGAGAAATAGGAACTCTCATTTAGTGTTGGTAGGAATGTAAAATGGTACAGTCACTTTGGAAGACAGTTTGGCAATTTCTTAAAAAACAAAATATACTCTTACCATACAATCCAGAAATTATGAACCTTGGTATTTACCCAAATGAGCTGAAAACTGACATCCACATAAAAACTCGCATACAGATGTTTCTAACAACTTTATTCCTAACTGCCAAACTTGAAAGCAACCACAATATCCTTCAGCAGGTGAATAGATGTATTTATGTGACACAGCCAGATAATGGAATATTATTCATTGCTAAAAAAAAAAAAAAAAGTAACTATCAAGAAAGGGAAAGGCATGGAAGAAACTTAAATGCATATTACACAGCAAAGGAAGAGAATCTGGAACGGCCATGTACTGTGTGATTCCAACTACATGAGATACTACAAAAGGCAAAACTCCAAAAACAGTGAAAAGATAAATACTTTCTAAGGTGTTTTAGGGGACAAAAATGAATATGAATAAATGGCACTAAGAGGAATTTAAGGGCAGTGAATGTACTGTGTATGATACTGTAATGTTGGGTACATTCCATCACACACTCGTCCAAACCTACAGAATGCACCACACGGAGAGTGAACACTAAACTAAGGAATTTCACTGGTAGTGATGTGTCAATGTGCGTATGTTCTTTGATGTAACTGATGTTCCACTCTGGTGGGGAATGTTGATGGAAGGGAGGCTGTGTGTGCATAGGAGTATTTGGGAAGTCTCTGGACTTCCTACTCAATTTTACTATTAACCTAAAACTGCTTTTAAAATAAAATCTATTATGTGGATTCTCTTCATTGTATTTTTTTCTTTTTGAGACAGAGTTTCACTTTGTCACCCTCAGCAGAGTGCTGTGGCATAACTGCTCACAGCAACCTCATGGGCTCATGTGATCCTCTGACCTCAGCCTCCCCAATATCTGGAACTACAGGTGCCCACCATAATGCCCAGCTATGTTTGGAGATGGAGTCTTGCTCTTGCTCAGGCTGGTCTTGAACTCCTGAGCTCAAGCAATCCACCTGCCTTGGTCTCCCAAAGTGGTAGGATTACAGACATGAGCCATCCTTCCAGGCTGTTGTATATTTTTCTTGCTTGATGATCTTTATCTCTTTTAATTTTCTTTAGGCTTATTTTTCTAACTTTTTGAGATAGTTACTTTCCATTGATTTTTTTCCTCTGATTTTCTTTTTGGTATATTTATTTAAGGCTATAATTTTCCCTATGATTACTTCTTTAGCTGCATAGTGTGAGTTTTGTCATATAGTATTTTTAATCAGTTAAGACATTTTATAATTTTCATTATGATTTTTTAAAATAGTAACAGTAAAAAAAATTATTATTATATATCCAGCTTAATTATATTGGGGTTAGAGAATATATTCTACAATTTCAATTTTGTAAATGTATTCAGATTTGCTTTGTGGCCTTGGATATATAAATTTTTATAAATGTTCCACATATGCTTTCTAAAAGTGTATATTCTGAAGTTAAGGATAATGTTTTATCTATACCCATTGGTTCAAATTTATTAATTTTGCTCCAATATTAAAAAAAATTAAACTGTTCAATAAAACCTATATTCTTTCTTTTTTTGTTTTTTAAAAAAGGGTAAAAAATAAAAACACTATAATTTATCTAGAAATAGGATGGGGGGTTTAAGGCCCATTCAAACCCGGTCCAGGCCTGATAAACAACGATGACAACAATAAAATAATCAGGTGTTGTGGCAGGTGCCTGTAGTCCCAGATACTTGGGAGGCTGAGGCAAGAGAATCACTTAAGCCCAAGAGTTTGGGGTTGCTATGAGCTGTGATGCCACGGCACTCTACCAAGGGGGACATAGTAAGACTGTCTCAAAAAAAAAAAGTACTAAAGTGAGCAATGTTTAAAAGAATACTTATTAAGTAATCAGAACCATCATTTGGTTGTTTGAATGTTTCTGGGATTGACAGACCCATCTAAATTATCTACCAATTTACACCAAAAGTGATATTTAAAATTTAGGGAGAAAGAAAAGATTTTTAAATAAATAATGCCTGTTGCATTCATTTTTTTTTTATTGCTGCATAAGAAATGACCACAAGTTTGATGGCTTAAAACAGTGCCTATTTCTTACCTTACATTTTCCTTGGGTCTGTAGTTTGGGCTCAGTTTAGTTGGGTCCTCTGTCAAAGTCTCAAAAAGTTTCAGTCAAGGTTTTGTACAGCTTTGTTCTCATCTGGACACTCAACTGAAGAAAGAATCCTCTTCCAGGCTCACCTGGACTGTTAGTGGAATTCATTACCTTGCAGCTGCGGGATGGAGGATCCAGCTTCTTGCTGGCTATCCTCTGGGGGCTGCCCCGGAAGCAGAAGCGACTGCAGTTCCCTGACACATGGGTTTCTGTGAATCTGCCTCCTTCAGCAAGCTGGCAAGTCTCTAGAGAGAATCCGCTAGCATGGCAGAGTCTTAATAACATAAAGTGAAGTAGCCACGGGAGAGACAGCCCCTCACCTTTGCTGTATCTTATTGATTAGACGCAAGTCATAGGACCCACAAGTTACAGGGACAGGGTTGCAAAAAGGCGTGAACCCCGGAGGTAGGGAGCGTGGGTACCATTTTCACATCTGTCCGCCACACCCGCTGAGCTTCAGGAGTTAACTACTGCATATGGAATGCCTAAGTGAACGTCAAATCTATTAACGAGTTTTTCTGAATTAATAAATTTAAAATGTAGCCTTAATATACCATTCACCAAAAGAAACATAATAGATGACTCAGGAAAGTTAAACATAAAAGACATTAAAGAACTGATACATATATAATGAAATATTTATTTATAAATTTGGGGTTGGGTTGGTCATTAAAAATGAACAGCCAAGTTAGGATATAGAAATGAAAAGACTGGTAGATGGACTTAAGTAAAAATTTTAAATACCTCTAAATATCAAAAATAATGTTGCAATCTATGAGACAAAGTATTAATATCTTAAAATACAAAAGATACCTATAAATCAATAAGAAGGAGATGCATCAATTAAAACAGAAGCCACATACACATAAATCACAAAAGGAGAAATATAAGCGCCTAATAAACAGAATTCACATTAAAATCCAATCATGTCAAGAAGGGGCACATTAAATCAAAGAGACATGTTATGGTGATGAGCAAAAACCCAAAGAACCAAGACTTCATGTTGGCTGGGAGTTGGAGAAAGTCATGTACATGCATGTCCTCTCAAAGAAGCCATTCTAAGGGTGGGAGGTAATTTCATCCATTTACTAAACATTAAAATAATAGCTACAGCTATTGGCTCTGTGTGAGGCATTAAATTTTATGATTTGCAAATACTTTTACCTAGAAATTCCACTTCTAGGGACATTTCTTAAGGGAAAATCACAACTAGCTGTAAAATACATTCATCTCAGTTTGGTTTGGGGAAGTACCTAAGAAGTAGCTGTTTAAATTAGAGTCATGTATGGAATTTCATGCTATAATTAGTGATATAGTAGCAATAATAACCTGTACATATGTTTGCAATGTATTAACTGAACAACTCAGAGCACAAACTAGTATTTATTACATATACAGCTGGTCTACAAATATTTAATATTTAAAATATTTATAGGAATGATTCCTGGTGATTTTTTTCCTAGTATTTTGTTTTCTCTGTATTTTAAAAATTGCCTATAGTAAATATTATTCATTTGAAACAAACCATCCATATATTATGTAATAATATAAATAATTGTGCTTTTGTTTACCAAGTAGTTCCATAAATCAATATCTATTTGGTTACTTCTGAATTTAGTTATGTGGCTGGTCAAAAACAGATTGGCAAATATTTAAAGTAGGTTATACTAAGATTAGTTGTCTGTCACAAGTGATAAAGGCAGTCTAATTAGAAGAGCTACTGAATTAGCATTTATGTGTTTAATTGATCAGATCTATTTGAGGCTTGTGTCTTTCGTGATGAGATTCAAATGCAAGTTCCCTACATCATCAATTTACTGATTAACCAATTAGAAGTTTATAAAATTGACTATCTCTAGCAAATAAGAGAGGTGGTTGGAAATGTTGATGAATGTATGACTGAACATTGGAAATAATTTTTCTTTATTCCAATGTATCTTTTTTGGTAATGACTGTGAAGAAGTTTGTAGGAGCAAATCTAAAGTTATGCCACTGTTCAATGGTCTCTGGTACTATGCTGATACCCCAGTTTGTGGGCATTGTCAGATAATAACAGAGCTACCCTGTCTGAGAGTATCTTGAACTTGCTCATTAAACTTTGGAGAACTCACTACACTGCAGATACCATTTGTAGGGTTTTCTTTTGTAAGTCTTGGTTTAGTTAATCTTCAAACCACAAGGAAGGAGGAATTTGGGGTAACGACGCAATATAAATGGCATTACTTATGTTCTCTATTTCAGTACGGTAGGAACTAGGCGTGGGTCAGGCTGGCCTCGTCCTTGCTTCCCTCAAATATCTTGAACTGCTGCTCCAATGTGTCGGGTTTGGCAAAACCTGCAGGACCCTGGGCCAGACATGGTTTCCTCTTTGATTTTTAAGCCCCTGTGTATTTCCAGGGAAACTTAATCCATATGTTTCTGATTCATTTACACTTAACTCATCAAAATGTTGTCTTGAAGGAGTTATTTGATATCCAACAAATCTTTGGAGCCCTTTTTTAGAGGACTTTGAAAATCTTTATTTTGATCCCCATAGAAAAGAAAGTTACTCCTTAAGTGTGTGTGCGCACATGTGTGTGTTTCAATGAGCAAATTCAGTCACCCTAAGGCATGAGTTCAATCTAAAACTAACAAATAAGATGTCAGCCTGGATTTTCAACTTGGTCTAATGTCCTATGTACTAATTAGAGCCTTTTGGGGGGAGGGGGGAGGATTCTCACTCTGATCTAAACTAGTCCCAAGCCCATGAAAATGTTCACCATCTGTTAGCAATACAGGACCTAGATGTGGCTGACAGTCATTGCCCTGATTCTTTGGTCCCAATCCACACTGAACTCTTTAGAATTATTTTGTTGTTACCATGTTTTTTTTTCTTAACCTCTGATGTTTTGGGTTAAAATTTTATGCCCTAACCTTAAAGAAGAATGAAGAAATGTAACTGCCAGAGTTTGATAGTTGTCTTGCCAATATCCTGGGTTAAGACTGCTTAACTAGCTTAATTTATACCCTCAGAATCGACCAGATTGTTGGTTTTAAATTCTCTTTCACTCAACTCTTTCACTGTTCATGGAAGTGGTTCATTTTTCCTTTCTCCAAAAATACACAGTATGACAAGTTGAGATGGTATTTTCTGCCATTCAAATCAGTGAAAGAGAAGCTGATGTCAGAAAGGAGAAAGCACTTATGTTACTATCTCCTAAGCGACAAGCACTTTGTGGATTTATTCATTCAATGTGCAATAGGATTTTATTAAGGAGCCATTAAACCCTAATGCGGCAGGCACTGGGATAGGTGGGAAGAAAGAGATGAACAGGATGAAAGACCCCCACGTGCTGCATGCCAGGGACAAGGACAGAGGGGCTGACAGCCATGCACAAGGGGAAAAGCTGGAGGTGGGTCCCCTGGTGGTAAGCAGACATGCACCAGGCACTATACCAGGAACTTTGTAAGCATCATGTGGTTGGATTCTTACAAAACTGTACCTCTCCCCTGCCCATTTTAAAGATTAGAAAGCTGGCAAACCTGCCCTTTGTGAACAGGCCTTGAGGCCAGAGTCGGGGCTCCCAAGCAGCACGGCATATGTGGCTGCAGCTCTGGTGTCACGTATGGAGCTGACTGTGAAGCCAGCCACTGTACTAGTCCACTTTTACTTAGGATCATAAACCTTACAACCACCTGAGAGTTGGGTATGTTAATCTACATTTTCTTGGATGAAGAGGCTGAGATTGAAAAGTTAAGAAACTCATTGAAGGTCATGTAGCCAGTGGGCGGCAGAGCCAAGATTTTAAGCATAGTCTGTCTGTCTGGAAATCTGGGACTCTTTCCCCACTACATCATGCTGCCTTGCACCCTGCACACAAATCACTTTCCAATGTATTAATATTCCTCTCAAAAGGCACGCATTCACGGCAGAAGGGCTCCCATGCATAATGCCCCTTTTGCTAGCCCATTTCATGATTCACGGGATAAAAGATGAGCTGTGGCCAACGTTTCCTTCTTTTGTTTTCATTTAACTCATTTGCCAAGACCTGGCGGTGGACTCGCGCAGTCCATTTAAAGGCCTTTCTGCGACTGTCAGTCATACGTCTGCTGTCCCTGGTCACTTGTGTTTGGATTGGGAGGTGTCCCTTTTTCAGTTCATTTCATTTTGCATTCCTATCACCTGAACACAGAACTTTCCAGAGTCCCTTTGAAACACGCACCAAGGGTGAGTCTTACGACCTCATGGTGGTTATTATTCTGCCTTTTCGGTGTGGGGCATATAAAGAGAAGTCTGTAGGGAGAGAGCGGTAAGCCTCGATACCTGAGCAAGGGTGATGACGAGCTCTGGGGAAGAGCCAAACACTTTATCCCATCCAATCTTGAGTAATACTAGGGCGCCTTGACATATTCCTGGCACGGCTCAGGGGAGCCTTCCCCCCTACCTTGACATGCTTATGTGCAAATAAATTCAAGCATTGCCCAAGTATAATAATCACAGAGAGTTTTGTGTAATGAGGAAAATTGCCTGTAAATATCTGACAGCTGATGCAGGCTCCATTTGAAGTGGTATGAAAATCAACATGTTCCATGAACTTAGCCTTGCGTCAGCGTCCCCTGGAGAAAAAGCCATTCCCTAGTTAGAAGCAAGGCACTTCTGGAAGCTCTGTTAACCACTTCGGGGCCCAGAGATGAACAGCACTAGCTCGACACATGGCACTCTAGTGGCGATCACCAGGGCATCCTGTTAAGACAGCTCAATCATTCTGCTTTTACCCTGGACCTCACACTGAACCAATATTAAAGGTGGAGAATTCTCAATAAAACACACCTTTCTGTAGGAACAGGTCAAGTGCAGCCTTTTCTTCTTCTTCTACAGATAGGACTCGGGCCTTTCTAGCTCAGGTCTGGGCCACACTGCACCTGCTCTGAACAGAGTATCAGCAATAATTGTCACTTCACCTCTGCTTTCCTGTCCCCTTTCAGTACCTTACATGAACCCTTCCCGGAATAGTTGCAGCAGAAGGCTGCAGGAAGTTGCTGCTCTTTTGCTCCCTCTGCTCTCCCCACCGTCTTGCAGACACTCATCCTTCCCTCTTCACTTCTTGTCTTTGTGAAAGACATTGCAGGTCAAGCTCCAGACTCCTCGGGGACCTCCCTCACTTCTTCCCTTGGGAAGCAGCACGAGGCAGTTATGTCAGCCCTTCCATTCCCACCGACTACTGTTGCTCTTGACTTTTCTTTCAGGGTGGGTTCCTAAAATAAGCAGGACAGGAAATGCACTTTCTGCTCCCTGGCCCCTCTCAGCCCCCTCTTCCCTGGCAGGTCTGCATTGCCAAAGTCACCTGCAGACTTCCTCCTGCTGAATCTCAGGAAAGGCCTTCTCCTACTGTGGCAAATTTTCCTTTTGACTATTCCCTTTGAGAAAGGCCTTCTTTGGGGACCTCGTGCACCTGCTCTCCCAGCATTCCTCTCACCTCCCAGCCACCCTTTCCCAGTTCCTTCAGTGCATTTGAATCGCTCCTTTAGGGCCGTTCATTGTTGGCACATTTCAGAATCGCCTTTCAGTTTCGCTTGTGAAACATTCGTCTTCCCAGTCTCTCCCTCATACCCTTAACTGGATAGATTTGGCCCTCAGCAATCAGATGTATATTTGGGAGGAAATACACCCACACACCTTTGGAAGTTTGCCCAGGACCATAGTTTTTTAAACAAGCACTGTAGTTCCTTTTGGTGCTGGTGACCCGAGGGCCACACTGAGACATACTCTTCTTGAAAGCTCATACCCCTCAGGTCTTATCTGCGACCCTCAGTCCTCCTGAGGGCAGCCCTCTTTATGTCTAGGTGACTTCAACTCCAACCTCCCCACTGGTGTCTTTCCACAGTTTATTTCCCACTCATATAATCTTCCTCTTTCTCTCCCTCCCTTTCTGTGCCCGTGTATTTTTCTCTCTTTCTCCCTCTCTTTCTACCTCTGTCTTCTTTCTCTCTCTGGATTTACAGCTTCAGTTTCCTACTTGGTTTCCCTAAGTGAATGTTACACAAGATACTGAGATTTAACATAACCAAAACTGATCTCATTACCTCTCAAACCAAACAACCAAAATAAACATTACAAAAACATATACACGCAAAGACACAAAACCTCAGCTCTGTTTCTCTTCCTAATATTTCTAACTTTTATTGATGCCTTGGCCATGAGTTAATGATCATCACCCTATGACCTTCTGACCTGAGCCTGGAGCCTTCCCTCCCACAGCTAATCATCTCAAGACCTCTTGACTCTATTTCTGCAACAACTCTTAAATCATCTTACTTTGCTGCCCATTAATACTTAATTATTATGCAATTATATGTTTATAGTGGTCTCTCATATATCTTTCTCGTCTTTGTTCTCAGCCCTCAATTCACCCTTTACATTTTCATCAAAGTGACCTTTCTGAGTGGAAATCAATCACATCACACCCGGGTTGAAACAGGCTGATGGCAGATGCCTCCTTGGTCTTCTAGGGCCCTTTGTGATGCAGTCCTTCCTCCCACCTCACTGTGTGCGCTGAACTTTATAGTTTGCAACAATTTGAGAGCTCTCACCTGCCTCCCTGCCTTCTCATAAGCTGTTCCCTGACACTGGAATGTCATTTTCTACTACTTTTCCTCAGGCTCTCTCCTCTTGGCCAATAGTAATAATAATGATGATAATAAATAGCATTTAAGGAATGTCTAGTGGGTACAAAAGTACTGTGCAACAATGCATCTTATTTCACCTTCACCACCTTTGAGTTAAATATTATTGTCCTGATTTTACTGAAAGGAAACAGCACAGAGAAGTCAATTTGGTTAAGACCACACAAATAGTAATCTACAGAGCCCCAATCCAGGCTCCAGTGAGTGAACTCTAGAACACAGCTTCTTAACCATGACATTAGAGCTGATCTCTAGGTGTTGGAATGAGTTGAAATATGGATAAGGCTCATGAATTCTTAGAAAAAGATGATGCTGAAGATTTGATTATGAATCAAAGTCTCAAATAGCCACGTCTTCCCTAAAGAGGGAGAGGAAGGGAGGAAGAGAGGAAGAAAGAAGACAGGGAAGGAGGGAAAGGAATCTTTAAGAGACGCTCTCTGTCTATTGGTCTTTGTGTGCTGACGGTATTTCTCACAATATATCTCCTCAAAGTACTAGAAATAAATATTACAAAACATTATCCTTGCATTAAAACACATATCGACTCTACATAAATATTCTCTTTACTGAAAGTGTATGTATTCATTTATGGCAACGTGCTGCTTTTCTGAAATAATATCTTTGGTTAAAAGAGTTTAGTCTTAAAAGTTCTAAACTGATAAACATCCTTGCTCTCATCTACAAAATGCATAGTATTTTTTTATACTGCAGCCTACACTTTCATTATTTTTTCCTGATTACATCTTCCTTTTTTGAACATCTCTTCTATTAATTAAGTGAAGCATCCTTCATTTCCTCATCATGCTCAGTGCTCCTTCTGTACCAGTCATTGGGAACACATTCCTGAGCACAGCAGGCTTGACCTCTGTCCTCACAAAGTTCACCATCCTGTCTGTGGTAGTTAAATAGTTAATAAATTCCTAAGTATGTATTATTTAAAACCAAAAAGGTGTATAAGATGGAGGCACCAGAGTAGGTGCATAAACTTCTTATCTGTGCCATTCACTTTGCATTCATGAGCAAGCGTTGCCTTCTACTATTACCGAAACTCTTTCATGTACACCTATTTTTCTCAACTTGATGGCATGTATCTTTAGGACAGAGTGGAGCTGTAATTTCCCTGTAGCTGGGAACATCCAGGGAATTCATGGAACATCCCTGTAGCTGGTGGAGTGAGTGCATTAATAAAACTTCCCGATGAAACTAGTCCTTCAATTGTTTCTGGGAAACAGGCAATTTGGCTAGTGAAAATCAAGGCTAAAGACAGTCTGTACTGAGAAAATAATGTAAGTAAAGACATAGAGACAAATGCTTTGTGAGTGTGTTTTGAGAATGGGGCAAAGACAATGTTACGTGTTTGCCCAATGCTTTCATTTTCTTCCTAACTTCGAGGTGGACTTCATTCCCCAGCTCACCTGTGGCTAAATGGGACAGTGTGAGCACAGTTTGGACAATGTAGGAAGAAGTGATGGGAAAGAGTTCTATGCTTAATCTGGGACAGTCTGCATTCTGGCTTCCCTCCTCATTTGCCAAACAGGTTCAGTGGATCCAGTGGAGGGTTCCAGGTGACCCTAGGATCCTAGAACCATACAATGGGAGACCCTTGAGTGGCCAGGTGGGGGATCACTCTTTAAACAGTTGATTAGACTGTGAAGTGAGGAAAGACTAAACCTTTTATTGAGCTAAGCATTGAGATTTAAAGTTGTTAATTACAGTAGTCTGCCTTGACTAAAATAGAGAATGTAGCCCTTTTGGGGGTGCCATATTTCTGGAAGGCAAACAGACAAATGTTATTTAGTTAACAGTTTTAACACTGTTAGCTGCCTTCCCAGGAGGCTGATAAGCTAATTTTAATATGGCAGAATAGTCTGGAGGTGCCTTTCAGGTGAATATTAGGTGCTGCTCTGGCACACAAAAACTTGACAAGAGCAATTGGATAAAACGAGTGCTGTTCTCACATCGCTAGCATGTAGGGGGTCGGCATCCCCCGGCTGGACGGTGCTGCAGGCATCATCAGGCCCTGCCCCCTTCACCATTCTGCATCTTCATCCTTAGAATACACTCTTCATCCTCATTCTTGCTGCTCCATTTTTGCAAGATAATTGCTTCATGTCCAGCACCATATCTGCACTCTGGGTAAGACAAAGAAACGAAAAAAGAGAATGAGTGAGCTTTTTCAAGAAAGCTATGACTTTCTTCCCAGGGCCCCTATCAGACTTAGCTTGTGTTTGATTAGCCAAGGTGTGATGGGCCCTGGGAAGTTATATTTTATCTGGGCATGTTGCCTATACAAGTAAAATCGAATTTCTTTTACTAAAAATCAAGGTAACAAGAGATACTGAGTAGGCAGCTCAGACAGTTTTTAAGACTCATTCATTCATTTATTCATGCATTAAATGCAAGGATAGAATCACAAGCTCAAAGAGAAATGACCCTGTGTTCAAGGGGTGAATATTTAGTAGGGGGAAACTGAGTGCATTAATTAATACAGAGTGAACTATGTTTTCCAGAGAAAGAATTTGATTCTATGAGTGTTCAAAATAAAGCAACCTCATCTGGAGTAGAGCATTAAGAAATGTTTCCATGAAAGAACAAATGAGTAAAAAATCCAGAAGACTAGTAAAATTTAAGTATATGACAAAGTATATAAAGTATATGAGGCGTACATATGTATGTGGAAAGATTTTCCAGAAAAAGGGAAGGGTATGTGGAAAAATTCTTATACAGAAAAGAGAGAATGGCAAATCTAAGAAACTGAAAAAAATACAGACAGTGCTAAAAAAAAAAAAGTATACACATTTTTAGAAAGGGAAAAACTATATTAAAATTATAATACTCAATATATAACGATAACATTTGTTATCTTGTATATTGCATATTGTATCTCTTGTAATTGCAGAAGTGAAACGTAACTTGAGTATTACAAATTTAATATGTTTTTTTTTTCCTTTCTTAAAATGTGTATACATATTTTTGGCACTCTCTGTCTATATATATATATGCTACAGATCACAGAAAGAAGAGGCAACAGTTTTGTAAGAAAGGAGACATTTGAAGAACTTGTAAGAAAAACTATCTGAGGATTTGAAGCAGGAGGATGGGGTATGTTCCTTGGGAATTCATTGCTCTGCTGCAGGGCAAAGGGCCAGTGGGAAGCACTAATCAGGAGATTGCTATAGGCTGAATGTTTATGCCTTCCCCACCCTTATCCCTGGGAAAACAAATTCATAGGTTGAAACTGAATCCCTGATGTGGTGGTATTTGCAGGCAGGGGTTTAGGGAGGTTATTAGATCAAGAAGGGGAGTCCTCATGAATGGGAACAGTGCCCTTTTAAAGAAGAGCCTGAGTTACCTTGCTCTTTTTCCATCATGTAAAAACTCAGTGAGACCATGGCTATCTGTAAACCCTTGTGCTAGACCCTCACCACACACCAAATCTGCTGACACCTTGTTCTTGGACCTCCCAGCCTTCAGAATGGTGAGACATAAATTTTTGCTATTTATAAGTCACCCAGACTACAGTTTTTTGTTACAGCAGTACAGGGGACTGAGACAGAGGACTGGTTATGATAATAAGGGTGTAGGTGAGAGGAAATGGTGGCATGGACTAGGATGCTGGTAGTGCTTATAGAGAGAGATTAGAACTTAGAAGATATCAGGGGATGAAATGAATGGAACTTGTTGATAAATTACAAAAGAAAACTTCAAAAGAAACTAATCAAAATCATGCAAGATATTGAATTCATGGAACAAGAATGAAATTTCGTTTTTAAAAGAAAGGGAAAACGAGCAAGCTCTTGGAACGTAGAAGTGCAATGACAGATATTAAAAACTATTTAAAGGGAATATAGAAGATAAAATTGAGAAAAATCTTTGAGGAATCAGAATAAAAAGAGAGAAATTAGGAGAGGAAAAAGAAAATGTAGAGGGTCTAGCTACATCATCTGAATAGTAGGAATTCCAAAAAGAGAGAATATAGAAAAAATAGAGAGGGGAATTATCGAAGAAATAATATTTCAAAAAACGATGGAAACCAAACATGCTTTTCTAAATTTAAAGAACCCAAAAATGCCCAGCAAAATGAATGAAAACAGAGCTACATTAGAACCTGAGAAAGTTTAATACACCGAGGATTAAGTAAGAGAAAATTTTAAAGCTTCTGAAGATGGGGGAGGAACAGCAGAGTGGGAGAAAGAAGAATGAATAAAAAAAAAAAAAAAAAAAGCAGGTCGTACACAAAGAGTCAAAATGATGCTGGACTTGCCAGCAGTCTCAGTGGAAACCGGAAGACATTGGATCCATGCCTCGTAATTTCTGAAGAAATGGGTGGTGCTTTGTAGTACAATTTGACATTTTAAGCTAGACACATAAATTGCTTTAAGAAAACATTAAAAAAAATTAAAGACAATTATATCAGAATTTATATTGAAGAATTATACTGAAACTTAATGACCTTAGGAACGGAGATGCCACAGATGTCCTGAGCAAGAGCCGTCTCACCAGTGTTTGGGCCAATGCCAGATTAGAGTGAGAGGAAGAGGAAGACGTGGCAAAATGGTAGCCCACCCTTTAGCCAAGGGGGGATTAATTAATTAAGGCATGAGCTCAACAAAATTTGGAGCATATTTAATAACAATAGAAATAGTCCAGCTGAGAAGGGCAGTGGGACGTACAAGACAGACCAGCGGTGGAGTAAATGGCCTTGTGTAAAACAAATCAGGGTCCCAGCTGTGAGAAGGGAGGGACAAAGGGGGAAGCTGGAGAAGACTGGGGAGACTGGTCTGGGAATGAGTTAAAGGAGTTGGATCAGAGGAAGCCTAAAACACTAGAAGTAGAGAATGAAAGGGAGCAAAAGGACTGAGACTGGCTTCGAAGGGCAGACGCATCTCTCCGGGGGCCTTTCCTTCACTCCCGGCTGGTTACCAGAGAGCTGTGTAGAATTCTCTCACACTGTCCTGTCACAAACTGGGTTCGAAGACAGAGCCTCCTTTAATGGAAGTAAATGGCAAAAGAACTACCTAAAGGGGTGAACTTTTCCCTGTTTGGCTGCATAAAAGAAAATTTAAGCATATATGGCAAACTGAGTAACGGTGAGCTTTTTCAGGAAAAAGACCAAGTTTAGTATTTCTGTGTTTTGAACACCTAAAATTTTGAACACTAGTAACTGCTCAATAAACTTACTTTGAGTATAGAAGAAAAGGAATAATTCAATGAATAGTCTCTTTTGCCCTCTTTTGCCTGTCAGAATCTCAGGACTTTTCTTTACTTTGGGTAACTGGACACTTGGCCAGGTATTGCTGAAAGCAATGGTCCATGGAGAGTGAGAGATAAACGCCTCTAAGAATTCAAGTCAGTGATGGCCAGTATTTGGCTCAGCCAAGAGAGCGTCTTTGTCCACACTGGAAACAAACCAGACACCCTGACCATGTAGCTAAGTGTTCCAGAATCATGGGAGAAAGAACAAAGATGTGGTCTAGCATGGTGGCTTTTGGCAGGGTACAAGAGTGCTGGTGACACTTGCCCTCAAATCCTCCCAGAATATCCCAGTTGGGAAAGTTGTGGTAGAGAAAGTGCACAGAAGTTCCAGGGTTGGGTGTTGGGAGAAGATGAGGCCAGAGGGTGAAGCTGGGATGGGAGGGAGTAGCATAATGGAAGTGACTGTCCAATTACTGACTTTGAGGACTTGTCCGTGGTTTGCAAAATGGGTGGTCACAATAAACCTAAACTAAAGAGACTGCAGACACATGACGAAGAGAGCCTGGCAGACCTGAAACCCACGTTGCACAGCCAGTGCTTGGCATCAGTCATCACTCTCAAGATGTAACGTGTGTAAGAGCAGCCCTGACGCCACACTCCTTGCCGTGAGCGGTGGGGCCGAGGCTCCCAACCACATTCTTCTCCAAGCTCTGAGCTTTCAAGTTCTTTGCTTTATTTCTTGCCAATGTAGGAGTGAAGATGTGTTGAAGATCATTGTGTCTCTATGGAAAAGTGACTCTGTGAAGAGGAATTCAATATTCTCAGCCAAACCAAGAAGGCCCTTAATTTTTACCGTAAAATGGACAGTCAGAGGATGCAAGAAGTGGTAGAACTCTGCTCAGAACAAAAGCCTTGCTTGGTTGTTGCTGCTGACTGACTGTTTTTCAGAATCTGACTGTGGTTTTAGAATGGAACCAATCAAGCCGTGATGTCAATGTCCCCCATGGGGTCTAAACTTCTTTTCTAATCTTACTTCTACCCATCACTTGGCTCTGTTTATGGCAGCAAAAACAAATGAGACAGAATTCAAAGCGATCTGTACCCTAATTGACAAACAATGGATTAAATATTTGAGGATAGGGGTGCGTGGGTTGTGTCTCGGCTCTTTACTTTACAGCAAGGGTCCACACTTTGGTGGAGATTTTTCAAAATCCTTACTTTGCACCCCTCAGTCTCACAAAGGCTCTTACCAGCTGCCAGTAAACTCATGGAGCTTAAAGGCCCATAAACATGTGGTTTACTCCCTGAGGTTCTCTACCCTGAACTTATTATCACTGGCGATGGAGCCTGTGTTACAGAAGCCAAAGACCAGGGCTAATTCTCATATGTTATTAGAAAGAAGATGGAAAAGAAATTCTTTGACCTTTAAATAGGAAGTTGTGCACATAAACAGAAAACAGTAGTATTGGACATATCTTTTAAATTGATGACCTCTTGAAACTAATAACCACTATAGGAGCCAATAAGAAGAATTTCAGCCAGGCATGGTGGCTCACACCTCTGGGAGGCCAAGGAGGGTGGATTGCTTGAGTTCACAGGTTTGAGACCAGCCAGAGCCAGAGTGAGACCTCATCTCTTAAAAAAATAGCCAAGTGTTGTGGCAGGCCTTGTAGTCCCAGCTACTTGGGAGGCTGAGGAAAGAAAATTGCTTGAACCCAACAGTTTGAGGTTGCTATGATGCCACAGCATTCTACCAAGAGCAACAAGGTGAGACTGTCTCAAAAAAAAAAACAACAAAAACTGAGTGTATTTAATGTTCAAAGATTGCCATTTGGGGCAACTTTCTCTTTCTTTGATTGTCGTGCTCTTCAGTGTGAGGGTGTTTTACAAACACACACTTCCAGGGAACATGCCAGCATGCACTAAACACACTCAGGTTGTCATGGGGCATCGACAGCTCAGTTCAGCTGGTGACCCAGCGTCCCATACAACTGGAGCCTCTTTCACAGTCTCCAATATATTACAATTCAGCTAACAAATAATACAGTAACCTACTTTAGTGACTTCTCTATCCGATTTTCTATCAGATACTCAGTCCTTCATGTTCTTGAGGTTTTCATAAAAGGGAGACAACATGGGTTGACCATGACACCTTCCCTCAAACACTTGAATGCTATCCTGTCACTTCAGAGGTCCCTGAGAAACAGATTTCAGCTCTTTGTCAAAACGAGCTAATAATCTGACCTGACACAGAAGTAGAGGGGCTATGCTGACAGGTAGTGGGCTTCTCACTCTTGAGAGCAGAAGGCTGGATGGAAGACCCCCTCTCAGGGATGCCATTGGCAATCTGTGTTGGATCACTTTAAGAGTCACAAAACCCACTAGATAGCTCGAATAATCAGGTCTCATCTGCACAGATTCTGCTTCATTGGGCTGGTGTAGGGCCTGGGAATATGCATTCTTCTTCTTTTAATTGTAAAAATAAAATAAAATATACAAAATATGAAATAATATAAAGAAGTCAAAATTGCCTGAAATCTCATCAACCATCAACATTCCCTGGCTACTCTTTCGCACACTGGTACACATAGAAATAATTTAACATTAACTAAATTGTATTAGGGAAGTGGTTTTACTACCACTGATATTGGTATTTCTGGAGCTTTCCCCCCCACTTATTTCTCCTTATTTCTTCCACATGTAATCACTGAGTATAATCAGTGCTACCAACCTGATCTATAAGGTTAGACAATTAAGTTTGCAAACTCATTCTAGAAAAAAGTGCTACATACCTCATTGCTGAATATCACTAAGGTCATCTTCAAAGTGCTTTCCTTGGGAAGCTATGCTCACCAGTGTGAGCACCTAGTCTGCCCTTCAAAGTACTTTTTCTAGGATGAGTTCACGAACTTAATTGTCAAACCTCTTACAATGACAACTCTGATGCCCATTCCAGTAAAAAAGTTTCAAAATTGCTTTGAGGGGTGGACTACATGCTGGAGTCAGTGCACAGCTTCCCAAGGGGAGTATTTGGAAGGTGACCGTGGTGAGATTCAGCAATGGGGTACATAGCACTTTTTCCAGGATGAGTTTATGAACTTAGTTGTCCAACCTCATATGCTTTTTATAAACATTCTCCATTTTAATACAATCATACACAAACGTGCAAATATTATGTATATGGGAATAATAGTTTTGTCTTTATTTTTCAAAATGGAATTGTATTATGCGCACTCCCCAACATCTTGCTTTTTTCCCACTTAATGCACGGAAAGCCGCCAGATCAGCTGGTGTTGATCCCATTTATTCTCTTCAATGTCTTGAAAATGCCTGTTAATATCCTCCAAGTTTTTTATTTATTCTCCTATTTTTAAGAACTCACTATATAGTTTTTGGCACTACTCATGTTGCTGCAATTAATGTCTTCGTACTAGCATCTGAAATATCAAGTTTCTGTGAAGTAGATTCCCAAGGCAAAGAATATGGGTTAAAGAATGATTGTGCTTTTCATCCTTAATAGACACTTCCAGATTGTTCTTCTAGTCACCAAAAATGTTTGAGTTGACCCCTTTCTCCACATTCCAGCCCGTAGTATTGGTTCCTGCTCTTTTTTTCATGATTGCCAGTGGGGTAGGTTCTATATTTTATTCTTACTTTAATTTCCATTTTTCAGATCTGCAATGAAGTTGAGCATCTTCACATGTGTTTACTGGTCTTTGGATCTGCTTCTCTGTAAGGGGCCTATTCATAGCCATTGCCTGTTTTCCTTTCGGGTTGTTTCTAAGAGTTCTTTGTATATAACAGCAATAAATTCTTTATCCATCATATGTGTTGAAAATATTTCTCTGAGCTAATAGTTTGTATTTTAATTTAGTTTGTGGTTTCTTTTGCACCATTTAAAATTTTATTTATATATAACTATGTTTATCTTTTCTTTTGTGGATACTTGGTTTGCTTTTACTCATGACTCAACCATTAGTCTTGCCACCATGATGGCGAAACACTAGTGTTGGAGACCTCCAAGTTCCCTTCGCACTGGTAATTTTATGACTACAAGTCTGAGATGATACAAAGAGTTCTCGCATCTTTCAAACTCAAATGCCATAAAGTGGAATTTTGCTGTCAGATTTTTAGGTAGATTAAAAACAAGAGAGTCAAATGAAAATGTAGGGAACTCATGAAGAGGCAGGATATCCGAAAAATTTTAATACAACTTTAAGAAACCTAGTCATGTTAGAATTCTATATTTAATTGTCCTTAAAAGACAAAAATAGCACTACAGGCCATAGAATTAGTGTTACAATTTTGGGGACACCCATGCCCAGGAACTTCTTCATTCTAGCACTTTCTTCAGGCTTGCCATGCTGGCAACCAAAGACTTTTTTTCCTTCTTGGCTCATAACTCTCTCTACTCAGAATAGAGGGCGTTTGCCTCAGAAGGAAAGTCTGATGTGAATGAAAATCAGCAAATGGAATCCCAGCTCTGGATATCATTTTTTCCTTAAAGAAGCCTAGAAGGTTTTACTTGCCAGATTTTCATCTCTGGTGAAAAACATACAGGGTTTAATTGATTTCTGCAGATTCTCTTAAGCCCATGAAAGGGATACGTCTCTGAGAAGCTTATTTGTGGGCTCTTGCACATGCATGAAAACACACACACACATATCGCAGCCCTGAGACTTTACAGGCAGACTCCCCAGCTTGCCGACTTACCACACCAGTGTGAGTCATCCATTTTCCAGACCTCTGTCCCTTGGGATAATTGAGACACCAGTGGCCACCTCCTTAACTATCTCTGTAAACCCATCTTTAAAGTGAGCTGTTTACTTTAACAAGTGCAATGAAATTGAAAAGCAAGACCCTTCTGCTAAAGTTATTTAGTGGTTTGCTTTGCAAACCCATTTCTTTCTCTCTCTCTCTCTCTCTTTCTCTCATATAAATTGGCTATGAGGACTTACACAGAGTAAAGGCATTCTGAACGCTACATGGGTATTGACTTCCAGTGTCCACACTTCTACCTAATATTGTCTCTGTGTATTTAAACCCTGTACAAACAAACAATGATAACTCACTATGTTTGTTGAAATGACAGGTCCAGGTGCTCCAACTTCAGAGTTCCTGAACATAGCAGGATTTTTACCCAACCTGGAATTGTTCAAATTCCTCCCTTTCCTGCTCTCAGAGGGAAGCAGCTAAGTGGTGTCTTAGGAATTCACAATCCACGCAGGTCTGGGGTTCTCAGCCTCAGGGGGGTCTGCAGTTCTTCATGGCCATTCTCTATAATTAGCTTCCTCTTCTATCCCAACATCAGCCTTCCCAAGGGTCCAACACTATCCTCACACATCCAACCTGTCTTTCAGAACCTCACAAATGATAAGCAGAGCTGTACTCCCACCCTATATTTTCCTTGCTGCCAACCCATAAGGCTGGGAAGGAAGTCCTCTACCGCTGAACCACAACTCTTCCTATACCTGTGCTCTGGGCTTCCCATCTCTTCTACTACGGTAACCTATCAAGCAGGTTAATATCACCCCCTCTCTTATGCCCTGGATCTATGCAGTCCTCTGTCATCCCTGACAAACATGGCTGGTCTCTCCCAAGTGTGCAAATTTCACTTTGTGTCCTGCAGATACTCTCTCTAGGCCTTGAAAGAACAGATTTCTCTTGCTAGCTCCTTTGCACCCCTCCAACCAGCCCTCCCCACCCTGTTCATTTCGACCTTCACCAGAGTAATTTGTGTTTACTAAAGAACTCTGCCCACCTGAGCAGGATCAGCCTCATCTTACTTAACTACTCTCTGGCACCTGGTCCTGTTTGTACCTCCACTCCTGAAATGGCTTCCTATTTTACACGGAGGACCTCTTTTTCTCTCCTTGGATTCTCTTGTTAGCTCTCTTGACTTCTCCTCTTTAGGAGAAGAGGCCTTGATAGCCCTAAAGCTCTTCTGTCCTTGATAGCCCTAAAGCATGCCATAGAATTCTGTCTTTGGGTCTTGGATCTTAATATCAATAGGTTCTCTCTTAAGAGCCTCTAAGTATAGACTTAATTCAATACATAAGAACAGTTACCTATGGAAGTGTTTAGTTTCTAAATGAATGGTACTTAAGAGACCCAGATACTTTAACAAGCCCTTATCCTTGAAGAAATTTGACATTCCCTTTCCCATTCATGATGGTTGGCCTAGATTGCCTAGTTGTCCTGGAAGCACCCCAGGGAATTCCTGATTTCTCAGCCACCACCCTCTCCTTACCTCTTGTTCTCCCCACCTGACCTCTGTATGGTCACTACCTCGAAATCTGCCCTGCTGTAGCCACCTTGGTTAAGGCTGAGTTGTCTATAGCAGACTCTCACAGCTGCCCTGCAAACGGTCTGTAGGCCTCCATGATCCACTCTATCTAAGCATGCTCAGTTCCCTCGTCGGAAGGATCATCCTAAAATAGAGACTGAGTCATGTGATTTTGCTGCTAAAATTCCCTCAAGAGGACCTGTCCCCACAGGATCTTCCTCTGAGTGACTGAACTTGAGGTGTTACAGTAGCTACTCCCGGCCTTTCTCTGGCCCATGCCCTGTGGACCCACCGGGAGTCTTCAGGAGCTCATGGCCCCTCTCACCTTTCTGACTTTCAACATGATATTTTGAAGTCTGGAGTATCCTTTAAATATTTTTTTGCTAGAGAGATTGAATGGGTGCATGTACGTGTGCAAATATACATCTGTTTATGCAAAATAATTTTATTTTTCCTTTGAAGGCTTTGTTGTCTGCCTTCTCTTAGCTAGAAATAAGTTTTCTGAACCTCTGTGCTCTTTGAAGTCTGGTCATGCTTAGGGATGACTGACAGTGTCATTGAAGCCGCTTTTTAAAGAAGGTTGAAGGCGATGTAGGAGCCAGTGAGTTATAGAGCATCGTTCGGGTAGTTTTTAAACAAGATCATCCAGCCAGCTCATACCTGGCCTCCCACTCCCTGAGCCGCTCCCTCTCCCCCTTTCCTTTCCTGGCTTTTTCTTTCTTTCTCTCCCTCTTCCTTTCCCTGCTTCCTCTTATTACCGCCCAGTCTCGGCAAAAGTACTGAAGGGTGTACTAGCTTCACAAGTAAATTTAGCCATTTCACATTTTCCAAATAAACTTGAGAGATTTTTTTCCTATATTGTCATAAAGTGATTCCCTTTAAAAATAAACTTTGCTCACTTGCACAATACCCCTATCTTTAGCAAATGACTGCGTAGCTTCCCTGCCTCTGCCGAATTTTCTCATCTCTCTTTGCCCACTCAGCCACCCCCACCACACAGTTCCTTCCCCATCCTCCCAAAACGTGCAGAGAAAGATCCCCAGCTCCTGACAGTAAGATCAGTGAACACAGGGCTTATAGAACATATCAGCGACAGCCTGGGGAGCTGGTATGTGGTTCCATTCAACTCCCCGTGAAGCTGAGCCCCAGGGAGCTCCCAAGGGTGAATGAACAGGTTAAGCCAGAGCCAGCACCAGGAGGAAGGATCTAAAAAGGTGAATGTCCCAAATCTAGAACAGCTCTGAGACCCATGTGCCCTTATAATAAATAACTCCAGAGCTATTAAATATGCGTTTCTTCTGATTGCCAGGTTGAGTTCAGCATACTGCACACATTATAGAATTTAACACTCTCACTTTTATTGCAAACAAAAGGCCGGGCTCACGGCCTGTAATCACAGCACCCTGGGAGGATGAGGAAGGTGAATTGCTTGAGCTCAGGAGCTGGAGACCAGCCTGAGCAAGAGTTAGACCCAGTCTCTAAAAATACCTGAGCATTGTGGTGGGTGCCTATAGTCCCAGAAATTTGGGAGGCTAAAGATCTCTTGAGCCCAAGAGTCAGAGGTTGCTGTGAGCTATGATGCCATAGTAATCTACAGAGGGTGACAGAGTGAGACTCTGCCTCAAAGAAAAAAAAAATTGCAAACAAAAAGGAATATCTGAGTGGGAATGAACTTGGAGGTGACTGCTACAATCCTTCAAGGGTCCCATGAGCCCCAGGATAAAAGCCAAATTCTTTTCTCCTGTTTCCTCTTCCCAGATACACCCTTCAGACCACAGGACCTTGCTGGCACAGGGGTTTGTCTCACAGCCCTGGATCTTTGCAGGTACCCTTCCCTCTGCCTGGAATCTTCCACCAGTTCCTGTTCATCCTGCAGGACAAAGCAGTAGCCCCTTATTTTTGAAGCATTGGAAGAACTTTCTGGTGAAAGTTTCTTAGATCCTCCTTGCTCAACTTCCTCTGTTGATAGCTGTGGTCCATCAGTATCCCTACTGTACAGTACTTACTTCACTTCCTTGGAATTGCCCTCAGCCAGGCCACACACTCATTAAGTCCAGGAATGTGTCTCTTTACCTACTAGGCAAGTGTCCAATAAATATTTATGAAAAGAATGAACAAACAAGTGAATAAACAGACGGTTCTCTGAGGGCAGAGGGAAGTCTTCCTCCCCTCTTGTACAACTGTCCTCATTTACATGTCTTAGAGTGGCTGTTCCATTGTGGTTCTGTCCCGGTGAGGGGCTTCCAGCTGGGCCTGGCCTGAGCCAACCTGGGGTGTCATGACCACCTTGGCACGAAGCTTGCTGTTGACACACTGAGCTATGGCAGCTTGCTTCATTCTCAAGGGCAGAAGTAGCAGGGTTGATTTATATCTCCTTAAAGGAAAACCACTGAAGATCAAAGGCTTGGCCAGTGTAACATGTCTCTAGATCAAAAATTCAGCTATGTTTCTCTTACTGGAGAGAGTGAAGTCCCACGGATCCCAAATGGAGATGAGACTAGATCCTGCCCGTCTCAAATGCTACAGAAAATTTGTATAAATGGGGCATCCTACTTTCTTAGTCTCATGTAAAAATCAGCTGTGGATAATTTAAGAGAAAATTTTACTGAAAGGATATCATGTACTTCCCAGAAACTCTGGAAAGACAGAACAGAATTGAAAACTGAACACTAGGAAAGGACCGTGAGGCACCGTGACAAGGGGCAGAGTCTGGCTGCTGAGCTGGCATAGGGTACCCTGCTGTGGTTCCCTCTGATCCGGGGAAGTTTCATCTCACACTGGCCCCAGTCCTGACAGCTGACCCCAGATGCCACTTCTGTTCTCGTAATTTGCAGGAGGTTGCTACCCTTAGAACAACTTCTACACTGTGGCGCCTTCATTGTCTCGATAGCTCCAGATCCAGAATACTGCGTGTGTGTCCAATTCCCACACCCATATCTCAACTGCAAGCTGGAGTGACAAATGGCCATGCTGCCCTGTGCAGCTTCTGGAGTGGGTGTGGGTTCATAAAACAGGTGATCTCTGTTTTATGAACCCACATATTTTATTCTCCATCTCAGATGTAAGATGGAGAATGTGATGGGAGCCACAACCATGACCAGCATCCACTACACACCCCAAGCCCAGCTTCGCCTTAATGGCTATGTAAAAGAGACAGAAATGCAGTTTGGAACTTGCATTTTTGAATGCCACCTTCCATCATAAAAATTGGAAAACAAGACCATTAAAAAAAATCAAGAAATATTTTATTAAGCATGAGTTTCTGTGGAGTACAACAGTGAGTTTGCATACTCTTATTGACTGAAACCTTATAATCAAAAAATGGAAATTAAGGTTTACACAAATAGGAAATCAGTTGTAAGTACTTTTTGAGCCTTAGAGCTCAGAGCGGTGAGCATCTTCCTGGCCTGGGGTGCCCAGGAAGCTATCCCAAGCCCTGGGAATATGGCTGAGCCGGATTTCTAGTCTTGCCCCACTCTGATCTGATATTTATTCCTGTTATTTCGTGGCTTTTAGTTCTTTGTTAATGTCAGTCACTGTGCCTGGAATATTCTTTCCTGTTTTCTCTACTTATTTGCAATCTAATACATTTTTTAAAGCTTAACTCCAGAGAAAAAAGTGTGTGTGTTTTTTAGAAAACAGATGTAGAGAGAGCAGTATAGCAAAGAAAGTGCCCTCAATTGCTAGGGAAGAATTCTATTTTCCTTGTCTATACTTGTTAGCAGGGAAGACAAACCTGACCTGCTTTGTTTGAACTGATACCCCAAATACAATTTCGCATCTCCAGTGACTTACTGGATCTTCTTCTTCTTCTTTTTTTTTTTTTTTTTCCGAGATAAAGTATCACTCTGTTGCTCCAAGCTAGAGTCCCAGGGCCTCAGCCTAGCTCACAGCAACCTCAGACTCCTGGCTGAAGGGATTCAGCCTCCTGAGTAGCTGGGACTATAGGTACCAGCCACCAGGCCCAGCTAATTTTTCTGGTTTTAGCAGAAACAGGGTCTCACTCTTGCTCAGGCTGGTCTCCATCTCCTAAGCTCAAGCAATCCACCTGCCTCAGCCTACCAGAGTGCCAGGATTACAAGCATGAGCCACTGTGCTCCACCAACTTACTGGGTCTTTCAAATTGGATTTCCTTAAACTCATTATGCCACATTCATCATCTTCCCTGTCCTCTGACCTGTTAAGAGAGATTCTTGTCCTCTGTCTTAAAAGCTTTAAATTAGCCTTGACCTTCTCTGCTCCCTGATCCCTTGGGACCAGTGAGTGGTCATATCCTGCCATTCTGCTTTCCTCACAAGGCCTCATGCCCCTCATTTCTTCTTTCTCACCCTCTCCCTGGCACCATCACAGTACGTAGGAGGCTACTCACACCGATTCCCAAGGCTTCCTGGACACCAGCCTCTCTCTGCTCCCACACACACTGCACCTTCTCACAACATCCTAGGCCTAGGCTTCTCCCAACATCTGCTACAAAACTTACTCTTCAGCTTAAGGGAACCCATTAGATGTTACTTCCTGCCCATGACTAGGCTAAATTCCCTCACCAAAGGCACACAAACTCTTCAATGTCATGCCACAGAACGCTCCACAGGCAGACTGAAATGCTGATAGACTTCTGCTGAGCTCTCCATGCTCTTGTTTAATTTTCCTTTTAGAATTAAAAGTACTTGAATAAAAATTCAGCCTGTGTCCCATTTATACTCATCTAGGTCACCCTTATTCTCCAAACCTCTCTTCATAGTGCCCTTCCTCCATGCGGAATGGCTTCCCATTTTGGAGTATTCTGAAAGATGGTCCTATCAATCTGATCATAAATTCAAAAGTATTAGTCTTGGCTCCTAGCTAGAGTTAAGGCTGCTTAAGTTTAGAGGTCATGCCTTTTTTTATTTAGATAATCCTTCAAATGCCCAACTCAGTGATGGCTGAAAAAATTATGGACGATCAATAAATACTGATTGATTTCTGGCAGATAGTATACTGAACTCAATTTTTCTCATGGGAATCTTAGTTCGAAGATGTCAATCAACATCACTTTAGTAATCACTCCATGACTGCAAGATTATTAAATGAATTCCTTGTACATTCCTGCCTTTTTGCACTGAACATGTTTAAAAGCACCATTCAGGCTAAGAGCAGCCTTCTGAGCTCAGCAGCCTCAAGTGTCGGGTCCTACCATGCAAGGAGTGCTAGTTCCCAGATCCCTAACAATTCTATCCAGTGGGCAATTACTCAAGATATTTTTAGTTATGAACTCATTCTTGATACACAGTCACATTGCACAATGTTTAAAGTGCCTGGATGCCCCCAGTGTTGCAAATATCTGTTCTGGAACGTTTCTCAGAGGCGCCATCTTAGAGTTGCTCTGGGCCTTTCCCAGACACAGACCTGTCACAAATACAGATAGGAGTCGATGGCCAAGTCTCAGGCTGCTGTGTTGCTTACCCACCCCACTTGGTTCTATTCTCTTGGGAATTGTCTGTCTCTGAGAAAATGTGTATGTTTCCTCAACTGCTCTTTTTGTATCTCTTAGGAAACAACCCAGCTTTCCTTGACGCGCTATGACTCTGTTGGCCTCAGAGAAAAAAGCCAGGAAGCTGGGAACCACAGAGCAAATGACTGTGATCTGCTCGGCTCTTCCTCTGAATGACTACAGAGCAACTGGAATGATAGCAAATGACAAAATAAATAACCCGCCACAGGCACTAAGTGAATTTCCATGTTTCTTTGCAAAGAATGGCATCATGTAAGAAACTTCCAAATCACACTGGATGCTGTTTATTTTGACTGTTCTTTCTACAAGAGTTTAAAAGTTGGTTCTGAGCAAATGATTTTATTTCTCTTAACTTTCTATTAGAGGGATTTGTCATTTTAGTTTTCACAGACAAAATCAGGCACCTCTAATTATTTGGTAGCAGCCATTTGAAGTTCTTGAATAGTGTCTAGGATATTGTTTCTTAGAAGTTTCATGATAGCTACTGAGAGAAAAAATATTTAATTTTATTCTCTTCAACTTAGAATATATTAGGTACCAAGACAAATCATGGTTCCGATGGCGTCAACACTGGTCATATCTGTAATTCTAGTCTAGAAACCTCAGGGATAGTTACAGAGTAAAAAGGAGGAGAAGCAGGATGGTAGAACTGTTAAACCATTAGATGAGGTGTGAAGAAGGGACCACGTGAGAGAGAAGATGGAAAATGGTCAAATGTAAATTTCTGCCAACCATGACTTTAAATCTTCAATAGGTCAGAGGGACTAGACATTCCCTATCGAGTGGCATTGGTAGTCCAAATGGCAGTGGCCGGGGAGAGAGGCTACGGAAAGTTAGACAACTACTAAGAGTAATAGAAAGAAGATTCATTTTAAAGTAAAATTCAGAGCTAGCCAATATTGGAATGGATAGTGTGAGTCAGAAAATTTCCCATTACCAGAGTGATTTAAGGGAACATTGAGTCAGTCTCCACCACAACATCGCAGGAAGGATTTCTGCACTGACTATAGAGGGCTCAGTGGGCACCAGGTTACCATCAAGCAAATACTTTTGTGGAGAGAGGATTTTGCAAAGCTGTGAGTGATGACTAAAGTTACTTCTTATCATGATAAGTAGCCTTTACAAACGCAGCTTTGACTTTGAAACAATGAGTGAAGGAGTTTCAGATTCTCCTACTAATCCTCCTCTCTAGCCTCGCTGCAGGAGAACAGCATAGGAAAACAAGGACAGTCATTTTAGCCTAATCTAGTTGAACTTGGCTGGCCAAAAAAAAAAGAAAGAAAGAAAGAAAAGGAAACAATTTTTCAGGGCATTGGTGATATGTGGTCTGACAATTACGTTTGTGAACTCATCCTAGAAAAAGTGGTACATACTTCATTGCTGACAGTCACCTTCCAAGTATTCCACTTGGGAAGCTGTGCACCAAACCCAGTGCTTAGTCCACGCTTCAAAGCAATTTTGGAACTCTTTTTCTAGAATCACTGTCATAGGCGTCATTGTATAATACACAAAAACAGCCAACAACAATAATGAACACTATTCAGCAAGATACCACCACACATTAACACAAACACACCTGAGACACTGATGATATACCAAGGTTACAAAACCTTCCTGAGGTGTTTGTACAGTGCTACCAATGTAAGTATGCAGTGGCAAGTTCACAAACTTAATTGTCAGATCATCATACAACAGCTTTGATGATCATCCCTGAAGAATATCAGATTTCTTCTATGTACTGGTAATATAAAATAGACATCCCAAGTCTTTCCTTATGGCCGGGCATGGTGGCTCACACCTATAATTCTAGCATTTGGGGGAGGCTGAGGCTGGTAGATCACCTGAGCTCAGAAGTTAGAGACCAGCCTCAGCAAGAGTGAGACCCTGTCTCTACTAAAAATAGAAAAACTAGCCAGGAGATGTTGCAGGTGCCTATAGTCCCAGCAACTTGGGAGGCTGAGGCAAGGGGTTCACTTGAGCCCAAGAGTTTGAGGTTGCTTGTAAGATGTGACATCATGGCACTCTACCCAGGGCAACAGAATAAGATCCTGTCTCAAAAAAACCAAATCTCTCCTTACTGTGTGTGTTTCTTAGTGATACAAATGAGGTAACATGTAATGTTTAGGCATGGGTACTGTGCCATTTATCTGAGTAAGAGAAGTTAAAGTCAATAGGGTCTTGTAATTCTGAGTGGCAGAGGTAAACTCAGCATCCCTATCTGCTGCCCTCTGACCCCAGCCTCACTTATCACCGTATTTTGCTTTTGAGGGCAGCTCAGAGCATAGGGCTGTGATGGAGTCTGATGATAAAAGGAGGTATCTTTGGTGTCAATGACCACATTGCTGAGGAGAGGACTGTTCTCATGGTTTCCAGAGCTAGCAAGAACTTTGCATGTATGGGAGATGAAAATGTGTCCTTCTGCCTATAAGAAAGGAGGCCAGAATAAATAGAATTTATTGTCCAAACTAGCACACTTCTGAGAGTGAAAGATGGCACTACTGCCAACTGTGCCAGAATGACAAGTGTGAACACAGAGCCATCTCCATAGGTGGCAATGCCCACCAGCTCTGGGTGTCTTCGTCTGTTGGACGTATCTTTGCTTCTGAGTTTTGCTTGGATGTGAGAACAGAAGAGCTGCTTGCTAGTACCCCTTTCTTTGTTTATCCAGTTTTACCAAAAGGGAGGGGGGGAAAAAAGAATCGCTCTTTCTTCATCCCTGGGCAATTTCCCTTAAGAAGTTCTACTTCTGTGTGGTAACCATTCACAAAATATTCCTTGAGTTTAATTGATGTTGATATGTTCAATTTTCACAGACTTATGCATTGTAATTCTCCATTTTTTAAATTACAAATTATCTTTTAAATTTGGGGGAAACATCGCAAAGTCTCAAAGCTGCAGATGCTGGCACAGATGTGAAAAGAATGGCACATTTTTACAACGTTGGTGGGACTGCAAAAATACAGCATCTGGAAAGAAGTATGGAGAATCCTCGAATCCTCAAAGAACTCAAAATAGACCTTCCATTTGATCCTACAATCCCATTACTAAGCATATCCCCAGTAGGAAAAAAGAAAACATTTTATGATAGAGGCATTTGCACTAGATTGCTTATTGCAGCTCAATTTACAATCACCAAGATATAGAAACAACCTAAATGCCCATCAACCCAGGAAAAGATTAACAAACTATGATACACGTATACCATTGAATACTATTCAGTCATAAAAAGAGGAGGCCTTTACATCTTTTGTATTAACCTGGATGGAGCTGAAACACATTCTTCTTAGTAAAGCTCACAAGGATGGAAACGCAAGTGTCTGATGTACTCAATACTACCATGAAGCCAGTAGACAGACTAATACACCCACATAAGAGAAAAACTCAACTCAATTCCAATTGGGGGAAGGGACAGGCGAGAGGGTGGGGAGGGCAGTAGGGAGGGGGATTGGTGTGTTCTCGCTTACTGGGCACAAGGTAAGGATATATGGCCCACCTCCTGGGTGCAGGGCCCAACTACAACAGAGGCTCGTCATTACAAATGCAAACATTGTAACCTAATTGTACCCTCAAATTAATCTGAAATTTTAAAAAAGAAAAAAAATTAATAAATTTGGGAGAAATCCATATCTTTGAAAATAATCATTTTTTTTAAAGTCTGCCTTCAGTGTGTGGGAGATTTCTGAGATTCTTAACTGGATCCAGCTCCCCTAGCATGGGAGAAACCCTTAAAGGGTTATCATTCCCCTCCCACTCCGACCTCATCATCAGACTCTGGGTTTCATTTTGAACATTAAAGAACTATGATGTGGTGAATGTGAAAATAAAGTGGGAGAGAAATAACTGGGCAAGAAAGCATGGTAATGGGACATCCCTGGGAAAGCAGGTCAGAGGAGAGGACAGAGGGTCTGGGGTAGTGGACGCGCATCACCTCCCAGCGCCCACACCCCTTGCATCTTTCTAACTCCACAGCCACTACAATGAATTAAATGAAGTTGAATGAAAAAATTAATTCCCCCCTAACACTTGCCACATTTCAAGTGCTCAGTGGCCATATTTGGCCAGGTAGTACCATACGGAACAGTGAAGGCATAAAACATTCCTTCAGGGCCTGAATCCTCCTGAGCAGAGCTGACTGAACCTTATTCGGTTCAACAGCTCCCCTCTCTTCAAAACAACTAAAAGAGGATTTTAAACGTTCTCACCACACACACACACACACACACACACACACACAAAAGATAAATATTTGAGGTGATGGGTATGCTAATTAGTCTAATATGTTCATTTCACAATTACACGTGTACTGAAATACCACATTTTACCTCATAAATATGTACAATTGTTATTCATCATATTTTAATTATTACTAATTTAAAATGAAATAAATAATTCCCTTCACCTTCACTGCCCACAGTATTGAGTGGGAGCTGATTCCAAGACAGCTTCCTAATTAGGTAGCCAGTGACAGCCCACTCCTCCTTTCCAGGGACTAATTGAGGAAACCAATGCTTGTGCTCCTCTAGTTGACTATTTGTCTAAAGGTGGTTAAAGACCTACGTTAGACCAACCAGCCTGAAAGACCAGACTTTTACTCCTGCCTGGGGGATGTATTTGACCTCTTTCCTGATGGGTAGGAATAGGAAAGAATTTTTTTCTGTTCCTACTTGTGACCAAAAGGAGACTTAGGCTGAGAACAAAGCCGACACTTCAGAGGGAGGCAGAGCAAAAGGCAGAAAAATGAAATAGGATCCCTGTAGTACCATGCAGGGAGCCAGCCCTACCTCTGGGTTTCTCCTCAGGTGAGATAATTAATGTTCTTAGTATTTAGGTACATTTGAAACTATGTCTTTTTATAATTGCTTAAAGTCCTTTAACATCTGGATTCTTGTCCTGTCATGACCACCAAAGAATCCTATGAACTTGAATGGACTCTGCAACCTCTCTGGGCCTCAATTCCTTAGTGAGTATTTCTTCTCTTGATGTTAGTAGGTTCCTGGCAACACACACCACTTGATGTGCAGTTTTAGGGGCTCTCAGGAGAGAGGAGCTCTCTTATTTGCCCACATGGGTGCTGATTACATCTTGCTTTAAGATTAATGCTTGTTGCATTTAATCCTGGAGATTTGTGATCTCCTGCAATCTTCCTGAGATGTAGGAATTATGTTAATGCATTTCAACATGATGCTTTTATAGGCCCCATCCAGTGTTCTTTAAGAAGGGACGCTAAGAAAGGGGCTTCAAGCGGGTAGATAGCCATCAGAATGGGAGAAGATATTTGCTGGTTATGTCTCCGACAAAGGTTTAATAACCAGAATCCACAGAGAACTCAAACATATTAGCAAGAAAAAAACAAGTGATCACATCTCAGGGTGGGCAAGGGACTTGAATAGAAATTTCTCTAAAGAAGAGAGGCACATGACCTATAGGAAAAAATGCTCTCCATCCTTAATCATCAGAGAAATGCAAATCAAAACTACTTTGAGGTACCACCTAACCCCAGTAAGATTAGCCCATATCACAAAGTCCCAAAACCAGAGATTTTGGCGTGGATGTGGAGAAAAGGGAACACTTCTACACTGCTGGTGGGAATGCAAATTAATTTGTTCCTTTTGGAAAGACATCTGGAGAACACTGAGACAACTAAAAATAGACCTGCCATTTGATCCTGCAATTCCTTTATTAGGTATATATCCAGAAGACCAAAAATCTAATTACAACAAAGATAATTGTTTCAGAATGTTTATTGCAGCTAATTCATAATTGCTAGGTCATGGAAGAAGCCCAAATGCCCATTGACCCACAAATGGATCAATAAATTGTGGTACATGTACACCATGGAATACTACACAGCCCTAAATAAGGATGGAGACTTTACCTCCTTCATGTTTATATGGATGGAATTGGAAAATGTTCTTCTTAGCAAAGTATCTCAAGAATAGAGGAAAAAGTATCCAGTGTACACAGCCCTACTTTGAAACTCATTCATAGCTTTTATAGGAATGTCATAACCTAATTATAGCCTTAGAATATGGGAAGGGGGTGAAAGGGAGGGGTGAGGGGGGTGGATGGGGGGAGAGAGGGAGATTGGTGGGGTCACCTCTCTGGTTTACCTTACAAGGGTACAAGTGAATCTTTCTAAAATCAGAGTATGAACATTTTAACTCAATAACTAAGAAAATGACATGAAGGTTATGTTAACCAGTTTGATGAGAGTATTTAAAAATGTGTATGAAAACAGCACACTGTACCCCATGATTGCATTAATGTACACAGTTATGCTATAAGAAATAAAAAAAAAGAAAGGGGCTTCATGGGGGATGGGAGGAAAGCCTGGCCAGCTGAACAAGGAATGTAGGTATGACCTAGGTAACCAATGACCAATGGAAAGAGACAATAGTCAATGACCAGTAGGAAAAGGTGATAATGCCTGGAGGTGCAGAGAGGCCAATGAAAGACTTGCAGCCAATTTCAAACGGAGAGAAAGAGATATTTATACCCCTGCCGGCCTTTGTGCCTCCATCTCCCTCACCTTGTCTCCATTATGAGATGGACAGACCAGCTCTCTTTGGAATTGCTCTAAACTTACCTTTGTTCTTAAATAAAATTTCTCTTTATTACACAGAGATTTGTATAGGTTACTTTTGCTCTTTGTACACACTGCCTGTACTGCTCCAGTTTTATCTTCTATTTCCATTCGTTTTCACTTTCAATTACCACTGTGCATCAGGTGAACTTTGTAGCTCAACTAAGTAATCGAACCAGGTCAACTGAGTTTGGGGAGCTGGGACCCCCAACTGCCAACATCCTCCCTCCCTTTTTTTGTGTTATTGCATCAATTATGCCTGTATAGAGGGTGCAAAAAAATGTATGCACATTTTAATAAAGGAAAAACTGTATTAAGATTGTAATACTCAAGCCATGTTTGACTTCTGCAATTACAAGATTCAATATACAAGATAAGAAATGTTATAGATATTTATTATTACAATGTAATTTATTGTACTATAATAAATTGTACTATTGTATTTAATGTAATGTATTGTATTATAATTGTAATTTATCATTACAATTCTCAATTGCTTTAAGAATACATTAATCCCCTTGATTGTCCTCCCTGAACAGTGGAGTTGACTGTAACCTGGTCCTTGTAAGACTCATTAGCTTTGCATCATCCCACCCGACTCCCAAAGCGTTCATCCTCTGTTCCACATGTCCTAACTGGCTATCTACTTGATGTCAAAGCAAGTGTTTGGAAATCATCCTGAAATCCTCTTTCCTGTCATTCCTACATTCATTTGGTGGCTAATATTACCTATTTCCCTTTCTAAATACCTCTTGAATCCACTGTCTTCCCACAGCCTCTCTGCTGTTGTTTGGTTTCATTGGATTATTCATTACCTCTGAAAATCTTTCTGCCAAATATAGATCTCTCACCCTAGAATATGCCTTCTAAGACCTGTATCTGACTATGTTATTCCCCAGCTGAAACTTCAGTAACTCTTTATAACCTGAATGGTCCAGTCTAAACTTTTAGCCTCACCCAGGAGTCCCTCTCACATCTACACGTGCTGTTTACTCTTCCTGTCTTTCCATCCACATGGTAGATGCCTTCGGTCCATTATGATCCAATTTTATCTCCTGGCAGTCTTGTCAATGTCTCTAGTAGGACAAGAGTTCCTTGAAGCCAAAGGCCATGTTTTAGTATCCTACACCTGACCACCCTATGTAACACCACAACCTACTCCCCACATCTTTCGGTTCCTACTTTTATAATACTTAGCACCATCTCACATCCTATGTAATTTTATTATGTTTGGTTTTTATGGTCTGTGCCTATTTCATTTACTAAATATATCCCAAGGGCCTAGGTTGATATCTGGCATACAGTAAGTGCTCAATAAACACCTTTATTGCAGAAATGAGCACATCTTTGTATCTTTAGAACATGGCATAGTTCCTGAAAAATAATAAATGCTCAAATAAATATTATATATTAACTAATTTTATAGCCTTTATAATAATAGCAGCTAATATTTATTGAGTTCTCACCATGTGCTATGTGATTTACACACATCATCTTGTTAAATCCTCGTAACAGCCCTATGAGGTAGGTTCCTACCTTCAGTTACAGAATTTTGAGGCTTTGAGAAAGTAAACAATTTGTCCAAGGTATGTAACCAATGAAGCTCAGATTCAAATAAGAAGTTGGGCTCTAGCACCTACAATCTTCTTGAGTATATTGTTCCAGTGATCTTATGTTCATTTGTCTTGGCATTATATACTCCTTCAACTAGTATGTTTTTAACCTCAAATAGAAGGCAATAGAAATAGCTGACCTCCAGTCATAAAAAAACAGCAATAGAGCAATTCAGGTTATAATTGTGTACCAGATATATTTTGTAGTTAACTATTTGGGGAGAAAGTAAAAACAATGCTTATAGACTATTTGCTTATTACTCTGGAAGAAGCAAAGCTTAGAGGTGTTCATTGTCTTCAAAGGCTTAGTCCTATTCCGAAACAGTCAATGTTAGGCATTAAATGACTAATATTTTTGTGTTCTCCTCCAAAGCATGTTAAGGGGCACACAGCTTGAAGACACCTCCTTTGTTCCGTTGTCCTTTCTTTTAGACTCACAAAAAAATGAGGGGCTCTACCTCAGTACATGTCATGTGTTGATTATGCAGCAGCATTTGACAAGGTGACCTACAACGCCAGAACAAATTCTATCTGCCAGTATTATTGTTTTAGTATCACTGCAATCACTTAATGCAATGATGTGCATTCTTCCTGGACTTATTGGGTCACTACAGAGGATAGGTTACCAAATCTAGAGGAAGGCAGCTATAAGACTTTGCAATTCTAATTGTCTTTTACTTTGAACTTTAAAATTGTTTTAATTTTTTCTAATATAAATAATTTTTCAACAACTATCTTTACATATAAATTTTACTTGTGTTATATCTTAGAAGAGATTTTTCACAAAGGAAATGACTGGGTCTAAAAGAAATATTTTTAAAACTTGCATTACAGACTTCCAAAATGCTTTCCATAAAATTTGCACCAATCTAAATTCCCACCAACTGGGGTATGAGAGTGACCATTACAAGATCCTCCTGCTAACACTGAAAAGGATCATTTAAAAAATTCTAGATGATTATATGGGGGAAATTTCATTGTAAACTTATTTCCTTTGTGTCGTTAATAATGAGCTTGAAGTCATGGCCTATTTGTAAAACTTTTATATTTTTTGTTTGGTATATTATTCATGTTCATTACTCAACTTTAACAAAATTTGTATAAACACTTTGAAATTGAAGATATGTTTACACATTGGAAATATCAGCTCTTATCATATTTTATGCCAATATATTTTCTTAGCTTGAATTTAATTTGTAACTGTACTCATGGGTATTTTCATCATGCAAACGGTTTTAATTTCAGGTAGTTACATGCATTGATTTTCTACTTTTTTCCTATTTTTTTCAGGCATATAAATTCATTTCTCTTTCTCAAATCAGTACTTGGATTTTCAAGACCTCTGAGTAAATTTTACTGAACCTATAAATTATTGATCATCTAAAAGTGAAACTCTATTTTTTCCATAATTTTACTTTAAATGTATTTATTTTGTAGGCATTAAAAATAAGTTTACTATATCTCTGGGGCCCATGAATGATACTTTTCTTGCCTGGGGGCAGAAATAAGGGCACCATGGGCTTTGGGGGACCAATGTCATCAGCCAATAGGACCCCTCCTGCGGCTAAAGACCCCCCCCCACACACAGCTGCTGTCCCTTCCCTTTCTGCTTTAAAGACATGGGGTGTGAAATGGCAGTCCTGGATATGGCTTTCATCCCCTCCCCACCTCCCTGCCCCGGAGCACATAGGCCCCTTATAATAGCACTCACCGCAATATCACAGAGTGCTAAGATCTCAGCTCTCGTGTTACACCATTGCTGGTGTTATCAGGAAGAAAAGGTCTATGGCGGAGCCTGGAGGGACACCCCTACTTATCAGCTGTTAAATTCTGCACAGGTTATGTCAGAGCCACAAAACTGGAGTTGCCCCCACCACAGGATGCGTGCTCCCTGAGCGGGATGCCATTCCCTAGATGGGGACTGTCACCACAGCCCAGGGCCAGCCAATCTGCACATCGGTTAGAAGGGCTTTCAATGGAAATTCTCGGATAAGGCTATCTTGTGGTTATTATCGTGCGTGTGCGCAGGCATGTGATCATCTAAATGTGCGTGCACACGTACACATCCAGACAGACAGGAGAATTCCTAGGCCCGGGTAACGAAGAGCCCAGGGACCAGGCACTTTTCACCTCTCTATCTGTGAGTTCAATATCCTGAGGATTTCTTTGCAGTCACATATAGCAGCTTGGACAAGAACATGCCTGAGGTAGGGGGGAGGCCGGGCAGTGCAGACACATGTCCGGATCCCTGGCTGACACCTTTCCAGGGTGTCCTCCTGGGCCCCTCCGGCCGGAAACTTCCTTAGCTTCTTAGACCAGGATAATAACATGCACATAGAAACTGTGTAACAATGAATTTTAATTTATTTGTTTATTTATTTATTTTTGAGACAGGAGATGGTCTCACTCTAGTGCCCAGGCTGGAGTGCAGTGGCATGATCATAGCTCAAACAACCTCAAATTCCTAGGCTCAAGTGATCTTCCCACCTCATCCTCCTAAGTAGCTGGGACTATAGGCACAGGCCACCATGCCTGGCTAATCTTTCCATTTTTGTAGAGACAGTGCTTGACTTTGTTGCCCAGGCTGGTCTCTAATTCCTGGCCTAAAGCAGTTCTCCTGCCTCGACCTCCCAAAGTGCTAGGATTATAGGGGTGAGCCACCATGCCCAGCCTGACAATTAATTTAGATAAATAAGGTATTTCTCTTTTACTAAACGTAGGAAAATATTAATTTTCCTAATATTCTTATCCCTTTTGAAAGACCACACCATTGACTTCACGTGCTCCCATCTAATCTTGCCAGTCGTGAGGAGGAGTTTGGGGATCTGGTCTCATGGGCACCTCTCAAGTACAGGAGTTGGACTGTGTGGTGGCATCTTGCTAACTTCACATTCAGATCAAGGAATCAGTTGCTGCTGGAAGTCAGAGTTTGGCTTTGTGTAGTTAAGTTCTAGAGCCTTCTCCCTAACAATTCCTTTCATTCTATCTTCAACAGATAGGTAGAAGACCCACAGAAAATGACATGGTCCTTTTAAGGCTAACAGGAGAAGTTTGTTGCCAGATTTCTGGTGAATGCTTTCCTTTCAGAAACCTTCTTTCCAGAGAGGGTCCCTACCTTGATGCAGACATCTGAGTGCCTCTGAGGTCCTAACTGGGCTTTGCTTCCTGAAATGCTGTGCCCCTGAGGGCTGCCTCGTGTTCATAGGCTGAATGCATCACAGAGTGCCAGGCTCAGCATCTCAGCTCAGGCGAGCGTGGCAGGGAATGAAGAAAGGGAAGAATCTAAGTAAGGAGGACAGGGATAGAAGAAGGAGAAAGCAAGGATAAGAGAAGGAGGGGCAAGGAAGGAAGGAAGGGGGGAGGAATCTGCTTTCCAAGAGGGGAATGCATAATCTCCAGATCAGGTTTACAATGAAACAAAGCAGCAGTAGCAGGAAAATTGACTAAATTCTACTGTGTAATAAAGTCCCTGGAACTTCCCATAAAAACAAAATTTGCCCTGGGGCCTGAGTTTCTCAGTTTCAGAAGGGGAACTGTCAGAAAAGAACGAAGTATTACTGCTTGGCATGAGGAGGAAAGAGTTGTCTCTTATAAACAATTCGAACTCATCAACCTCAAAACCAGATTCTTTCCCCCAAGAAAACATGCAATTCTTGTTACATTCCCCCTCCCAGCAAATGATCATCTCAGTACTTCCATCCCTCTTCTCTGACTCCCTTCTTTAGTTTGCTCATATCCCTCTAATGTCTCAGCTGGGGCCTTTCCAATATCCTTCTCCCTCCATAGTTGGCAGGGGGAGGGGAGGCATCACACCATAGAAGTCCAGGAGGCTGGAGGAAAGGGGCAATGTGGACAGAGAGGGTGGAGGGTCTTCTGGGAGAGCCTGGCCTCCTTGGCCTCGGCCAGCCCCACCAATCCCAGACTTAGGTTCCTCGGGGTTCTTGGCTATGGGGTCTTTCATCAGAACATCTCTCCCCAAAGTGCATAGTCTGTAAAATAATCTAGAATAGTGCTGGGCCCATAGCGATGCCCCGTGAACAGCTGTGGTGCAATTGCCCCTGAAGGTGCTTCCGTGGCCACCCTCTCTAAGGGAGTTGCACCCAGTGCAGTGGGAGCTGGTGGCTGGGTGCTCTGTTCAGGCCGACTCACCTGCAGAGTGCTGGCTCACAATCTCTGGCCATTTCTCACTTTATTGAAGCTTCATGTCCTCGTCTATAAAACAGGGTGGCTGAAGTGCTGACTACCCTGGGGAGGCCACCCAGAAAGGCCCTGCCGTGGGGTCTGTGCACCCAGGTGCTGCCTAGCTCCCCCTTCTGTTACCACATCCTCTCAGAGCCTGGCAATCTCTCCCTTGTAGAAAACCCTCCAGGGCCTCATAGCCCTACTTCAGGGCATCAGAGCATGACCGGGTGCTACTCTGCCCTTTAATTTTTCCTGACACTGCCCGGGGAGGCAGACACTCTCTCTCTTAGGGCCTGACTCAGAGTTCATGTGGAGCCCCCAGCAGCACCTCCCTGCAGCTGGTGGAGATGACTGGAACAGCTCCTGTCCTGACAGTGATACCTCCAGGGACCTGGCCCTCCTGCCCCTTCTGTGCCCTGGTGCTGGGCACCCTCTCCCAGGGACACTGCTCTAACCAAAACCTAGATGCTTCCTGTGAGCATTTTTGTGACAATCTCTGCTTCCACCCCCACACTTTTTTATTTTCAAAATCGTGCAGGATTGAGCGGGCCACCCTGCTTTCTCCATTGTATTGTTTTAACCATGGGATCATTGGAGGGTGGACCAATTTAAGAAAATTATTCTTTTTCTACCCAAAGCCTCTGAAACAGTAATGTAAACAAGGGGTTTTATTTATATACAAAAATAACAACCTCAAAAGAACAAAGGGCAGTATAGAAAAGCTTGGCACGCTGCATTCAGAACAACTTGGTACAGGAAATATGACGCAAATATTATTTTTGCTCTAGCAGAATATTAACCCTACACCTACCTTCTGGTGGGAATAGACGATGGAGTTTCCTTGGAAGGTTGTTTCAGTTCATTTTTGCTTTTCCTATTCATTGTTCCTGATACTCCCTCCTTTGCCCTGGGCCTGATATCTGCCTCATTCCTCTCTTCCAGAAGCAGCAGAGCCGTGGGGAGCATTCAGCTGGACAGTTTCCCTTCCTATCTCAAAAGCTAAGAGGTTAAAATTTTGTTATAACATCTGGAAGAGAAAACAACAGGTTCTAATATCATGTCTCGTTGTGCCGGCTTTGTGAAGTGTCCTTATAGTGGGTGAAAGTACAGCTTTGGAGCCAGAGAAACTGAGGTCAAATCCCAAATTTTCACTCTCTACCTGCTGATCCCTAGGAAGGCTGTTATCTGTCTGAATTTCAATTTTCTCATTAAAGTGAACAGAATAACAATACCCATCTTAAAGAATTTTATGGAAACTAAATTGCATAATACTGCCTATATAAAGCATTTAGCTTAGGTCCAGGAATATAATAACCATACACTTACTATTAGCTCTTATTTGTATTCTGAGCAGTCTAATTCTATCCAGAGGCCTTCCAGTGAAGGCCTTGGTAAATAAGAATACAAAATGGCATAATTTACCTGGGTTGATGAGGGTCCCTTTATGTGGTGACATCTCTTAGATTCAGTGGATTTACTCAGTCTGTCTTTGGAGTAAGGAAGGGTGCACAGTCCACAAGGGAGGAGGAGGTTCTCTTTACCTTTATTCACACCTGTGTGCCCATAAGAACCAATCTTGGGCTCTGCTAATCTGGAGCATGGCTTGATGGTTGCTTCCTGCTGGGGCATCCTGATAAAGGCCCTCGTTCTCAGCGCTGGGGCAGCCCACCTCCAGGCAGCAGGCAGCAGGTGAACTCATAGGCACTGTCCATTTCACCCTCCTGCAGTTTTACAGTGATGCTCCTTCCCAGGTGATGCTGCTCTTCTGTTCCATCTGAGTCCTTAACCTGGTCAACCAGAGTTGATGGGAAGGCCAGGCGAGAGCAGGACACAGTTTCTGGTCCTGAAACTAAATCTAAAGTACAGATGCTGGGAGATGTCCTGTCTCATAGGCAGAAGAGAATATCTAAAGGGCATGGCCTGACCAGACTAGCATGGGCAGGGCTAACAAGCCTGTTGGAAAAATGAGGTGTCCATGTAGGCGGAGTAGACACAAGGATTAGAGGTCTGGGAACAGATGATACTCAGAAAAATAAGCAGCCCCAGAAATTCTGTGATAGGGCAGGTGGCACAGGGAGGCAGAGGCAGAACCCAACTTGAGGAAGAGCTATGGTAGGGACTGTGGTGTTTCCAACTGAGGAAGGATTGGGATAGTCATGAGGACCAAAGATAGAGATAGCCTTCTCTCAGAAAATAAAGAGGACATTCCCTGCCAGGACTGAGAAAGAATGTCAAGTCTGGGTCTCAGGACCAAGGCAAAGGCCAGTTACTAATACAGAAACCATATGTCAGAAGTTAGAGACGTTTCCCTACATCCATTTTGCTGAAGATGAAGTTTGATTTTAAATATATAAATATGATTGAACTTTCAGGTCTAAGATTCTGAGTAGGCAGAGAGGAAGATGGCAGCCTGGGAGACAGCCAGGATCTGACCCATAGCAATGGAATCTCGGGGCACTTAGCCAGGCTCTGTAGATGTCTAACTAGTTCAACCAACCAAATAAGATGAATATCAATATTATTATTTAATAATAAATGATTCTGTGCATTCTGTGTCTCTGAATATGAAGATATTTGATAGGTTAATTGTCAACTAAATTCTCTCCTTTCCATCTGGTATTCCGCAGGGCAATTGAGCTCAAGAGCCTATTCGTGTTGGGAACTGAGTTCTGCCTACTTTCTACACGAACACATTATTTTCTCATGCTATAGACCAACAGCAAAGTTAAAAGCACAAATATCTGTCCACACTGTGCAAATGTTAGGAACCACATTGTTTGGTGAACTGCCGGGAATTGCACCTTGAGGGAAATCCCCAGTGTAGCAGCAGGACACAGCTTGCTGGTACTTGCACCCGAAGGCCAGCTGGATTCTTCAGCCCCCAGATAACCCACCAGCCCTCAGCCATCATGACAGACAGAAACCTCAGCGCTTCACACGGAGCAGAAGCTTTGTGCTAAGGACCTTCCTGGCTGGCGCTGTGTCCTGGGCTTTTCTGTTGTCTTTCTTATTGTTTGTTCTCGTGGCCACACTTGGAATTTAACCCGTTTTGCTTGTGGAATCTTTCCCAGAGTCAGAAAAGACCATGAAGTGAACCACCAATGATGAAAATTAAATGCTTCCCTATGGAATTTTGTTGTCACGCACATTTTGTTGACCATAAGACCTCCTTGGAAAATGGGTTAAAAAAAGGATTTTCTGGGCAAGTGGCCCACTGGCCCACGCCCCGTTACCCTAGCTGGTACACCTGCATCTTTGGGAGGTATTGTGATGTTCTTGCCCTCTGAAGTTGGGTTGGGGAAAGGAGTTAGGGGTGGCCTTCGGAGGCCAACTGTTATCCCCAGTCTGGTCTCAGGCTCCTCTGGGGTGAATCTCATTTCACAATATGTACAGAGGGCAGAGCTGAGCGCTCGCTGGTGTCCAGTCGTGTGCTCTTTCCAAAAAAGGGACTGCCGTGTGGTAAAAGAAGGAGGAGGAACAGAGAGCAGCAGCAGCGGCAGGAGAAACAAGTGGGGACGGTGGCAAATGGGGCAACTCTTTCATTTATGATGAACGAACGAGCAATTCATAAGTTGTGATCACTAAAAATGCTTTTGAAAAGTTCCTGCAAAACTACATGTGAAAGAAAGCAGCTTAACACCACTCAGCTCAACATGCCCATGTGAGCTATAATTCGGCAATAAACGGCATCACACTGCACACTATTATGCTCAGTTTATAAAACGCGGTGTCCACAAAAAGTAGCACCAATTACGGTGAGTTCTGTTCTGCCAGGCCCTTGGGTGGGTAAGTTATGAGGAGAACGTAATATATAATGCTACTAAGCAAAGCACTGAAAAGGGCTGATTGAATTTTACCCGGGGCTCCTACATTCGGGGTAATTCTTTCCTTTAAGAGAAAATGAATGGGTATGTTCTGGTTCCTTTGCCTGAGGCTGAAAAGGAGGACATTATTTGGGGATTTTACCAACCCTCCGGCCCCAAGTCCTTATGCATCTGCCTCTGCCGTCAGTCCCAAACCACAAGCTTTTAATTTTCCCCGAAGATTAAACCAATATTTACCAGTAAGCCTGCATTTAACCTAAAAACCCTTTACTGGAAACTATTGGTTTCAAGTAAATGTTAGATCTTGTTTAAGAATAGTTGCCCCTCCTTGGCGGAGCAGGCGGCAGGGAAAGAGCCCTGCAGTTCTGATAGGAGAGCTGAGAGGACAATTTTCCACCTCTTCTATCGGATGGAGTAGACTCTTCAGCTGCCGTCCAATCCAGTAATTCCTAAGTGTTGGCAAAGAAATATTTCCTGTGGAGAACTTTAAGGCAGTCAGATGTAAAGATGTAGAGTTCAATAAAAGAGGAAAAGGAAATCTAGCCTAATATAGTCTCAAAAATATGAGATTTAACAGGAAATATTCACAGTATCCAAAAGCACATTGTTTGCAAAACGACTTGCTATAACCCCTGTGTTTGCCTTCCTGCCATTGGAGCAGACACATGATCTCCATCTATTAAAGCCAATGCACTTCAACTTCCAACAACGCTATATTCTTACAAATGTCTAATGAGGAGCTATCTTTTGTTTGGTTTGAAATTTTGGCAATCAATGGAGTCTTCAACTGGCAGAACTTAAATAATTTCAATAGGAATCTGGACAATATTATCCAAGATGTACCAGAAAAGGCCACACGTCAGGTGTCATCAATGCAGATTGCTCTAAGAATGTCCAAAGGAGCACATATGAGGTCATGTTAATGGTCTCCTAACAGGATTCAGAAAGGGCAGAGCATCTCAAGCAACTTCCAAGTAAGCATCTTACAGGTGCACCCCCCCTCACCCCCGCAAGGTATTCTCATAACTGAGAAAGAGAAGCACTGCCTCGCTCATCTCACCTGCTGTGGCCCATTGTTGGCTCTGCGTGAATACAGTTCCATACTTTCCCCCCAAACTAGTGGCAGAACAATCTTTCAGAATAAGAAAGTGGGGGGAAGGTCTGTTCTTTTTCCTGATACTTTGGTCTAGTCCTAAAAACTAGATTTAAGATCATTTACAAGGTACAGAGAGAATCTCAGGTTGAACTGTTACTGTGGGAAGGCTGCTTTACCAATGAATAGGCAGATCCGCCCCACACTTCCAAAACAGTCAGGTTTAGGGCAGTGGAAGAAAAGCCCTACAGATTCCCCCTACAGACCTCACCTTCTGGGGAAGACACAGCTGAGCCTGAAATTGCAGCCTGGGCCAGAAATGCAGACTTCAGAGGCCACCATGACATTCTCCCTGTCAGCCAGATTAATGTTTTCAGGCCTGTGGAAAGTCAACTAAGAGACAATTATAAAGCCTCTGCCTTTGACCCTGAGGCCCATTCCCTGAGGATATGAAGGGGGGAAAAGGCCTATTACACCAGGCAGTGAGGCTGGGGGTCTGGAGCCTGAGTTCTAATCCTGCAGGGATATAGTGCTGTGTCTTCATCTTTGACATTAGTGATTGAGTGTGTGGATTTTAGATTGCATGATTGTGTTTAGTGTAGTTTTTCAGAAGTTGAATCCTTTCCAAAATAAGATTTAGGGAAGCTCCACTGATATAAAATAGAAAAAGCAATACTGCTTTGGAAGAAATTGAGAGATGAACCTGAAGTCCCATCCACTCTGGTCCTTCTTGGCAACTAGTAGAAGGGATTTCACATAAGCCTACCTTCAGGACCACCTGAGATTCAAAGATCCTTTGTGCTCTAATACTGTTTCCATCCTGGTTACCCTTCGAATTTCCATGTTATGAATGATCTCTGTGGGTTTATTTCCTATGAGCAAAATGAGGCTAGTAACTCCAGCAGGAATAAATAATCAGAGAACTGAACATGGAATCGCAAGAATTGTTCCAACGCTGAGACTTCCATTACATAAAGTCACTCTCTTTCAGTCTGAATTTACTCACCCTACAATATGAATTTAGCAGGGTACTACTGAAAACTGTATGAGATAACACAGTTATCCCTTCACTATCAAAATGCTCACTCTCCAAACCCCAGGAGCCAAAGAGATTTGGACAAATATTTGTAATATAATGATTCCTTGTAAATTCTGAACATATAATTTTATTATTTTATCACAAAAATTATTATTTTATCTGAAAGGAGTTTTGTAACGTCTTAATGAACAAAAAGATGTGAAAATCCTTAAGAAGTTTAATTCTAGCCAAATACTAATTATGTTTCATACCAATTATTGAAAGAAGCTGATACCAAGTCACAAATATGGCCAACCTCTGTTATTAACCCACACTTTATCAAATGCCTGCCTGCAAGTTTGAACACTTTTTACAGCCTATTCTACTAACTATGGCTTTCACAAAGACTGGTTTTTTTGATTTTAGAGAACCATTCATAAAAGTCAATTGTCTGCAATCAAATGTGTAATGAATTATCAAGCCCTTAAACAACAACAACAACAAGAAAAACTTGGAGTAAACCCAACAAAATATGGAGAAGAATACAACATAACCCTTAACAATTAAAGAGCTTAAATTTCTGTTAAGAAGCAGCATTGATGTAACATGAATCTGTGAGGTACCCTAGCGAGAGGCTAATAAAAGCTGCTATGGGATGGAATTAGGAACATCAGAGCAGACCATTTACTGATAAAGGTAACACTAAATGGGTAGCCAATTAGTTCTTCCTTTTAACCAAAGAAGAGATAGATCACCTAGTTTCTTCTGCAGTAAAGAAACGGGGTGCTCAGAGGCTGTGTGAGTTAACCACGTGAAACAGAAAGCAGGGCTCCTACCTGCCAGTGCTCTTCACTGTGCCCGGGCTGCCTGCTCTTCTTTTATGTAAACCTGTTTCGTAGTCTGGGTGGTGACTCACACCCCTAATCCTAGCACTCTGGGAGGCAGAGGCAGGAGGACTGTTTGAGCTCAGGAATTCAAAACCAGCCTGAGCAGAATGAAACCTCCACCTCTACTAAAAATAAAAAAACTAGCCGGGCACTGGGGCACATGCCTGTAGTCCCAGCTACTTGGGAGGCAGAGGCAGAAGAATCCCTTGAACCCAGGAGTTTGAGGTTCCTGTGAGCTATGATGATGTCACAGCACTTTAGCCTAAGCAACAGAATGAGACTGTCTCAAAAAAGAAAACGTAAATAAATAATAAACTTACTTTCTTTATGTTTAAGAATTTTTCTAAACACATAAAGCAGTGTTTGTTCTTCCTAACCTCTGTCTGTGGTATTCAGGAGTCTTACCTTCCCTCTTGATTCTTAATGAAAATTGATCCATTTATTTCCTTTTTTTTTTTTCTGAGACAGAGTCTCACTCTGTTGCCCAGCCTAGCATAGCCTGATGGCATCACCCTAGCTCACAACAGCCTCAAACACCCGAATTCAAGTCATCCTTTTGCCTCAGCCTCCTCCTGAGTAGCTGGAACTATAGGTGTCTGCCATTATACCCAACTAGTTTTTCTATTTTTAGTAGAGATGAGGGTCTCATTCTGGCTCAGGCTGGTCTCAAACTCCTGAGCTCAAGGGATCCTCCCACCCTCCCAGAATGCTAGGATTACAGGCGTAAGCCACAGCACCTGGCCAATTGTTCCTCCTTTAATGGTTCTAATCATTATCTCATCCTCAAGTGACAAAATCTCTGAAAAGTACCGTCATTCTGTACTCTTTTCTCAAGGGTCTGCAGTCATTCTTTACACTCCATGACTTTTAATAGCGAAATGTGTCCATTCCCTAAGATTGAATCATAAACAATATTCTATTTGCAAGCCCTATTGCAGTTAGGAAAAAGATAGAGCCAGAGGGTTAGGGAGGGTTTCAAGGCTAAATTTAGGGAAGTATTACTTTACCTTTGAAAAGGGGTTTGATTACTTAGCTAATCATTTTCACCATGCTTTAAAATAATCTATCTTTGTGATTTGGTTGCTGTTGGTGCTATGCTTTACTTTAAAAGGGCTCCACTAAGAATCTGGGAGGTAGTAATTCTGTCCAGAACACCAAGACTTATAATTTTGTAAATTCCTGGAGCCACTGCTATATAAAAATACATGTCTTATATTTACATTCATATTTGAATGGCCTTTATAACATTCATAATGTAGTTTCTTACTTTCCATTATATAAGGCCAGCGGGGATAAAATGACTTTAGGACAGCTTTTAAACCAAATTGTTTGGATTGCCAGATCATTACCAAAAACACAGGAAGATTTGAAAATTACATAGGGCCTTGCAAAGCTGCGGAGCACGAGCTCTGCCTTCCCTTGTTCTGTGCAGTCAGAGAGCATTACTAATACATAAACCAGACTTAGGACTGCTCCAGGCTGTAAATTTTCCTTGGTCCCAGTCAGCCAGAGCAGTGGGATGAAGGAAAGAGAATTACTGTTCAGCTCACATGTTTTGAAATAAGCCCACTTACGCTAACGTTATTTCCTCCTACACAAAATAAAACAAACAAGCAAAAGGTCTTGAGGAGAGATTGATGTCGAATCTTTTGTTTGGGTTGATTATAGAAAAAGCAGAATTCTGGTAAGCTACATGTGGCATGGAAATAAATCCCTGGAGTAGCAGGACAGAGTAATATTAAAGATTATAACTAGAATAATTTCTTACCTAACACCAGCTACATCTATGTCCTCATAACTTACCTGCTCAATGAATCAGAGTTAAAAGGTCCCAGCTACTTGGGAGGCTGAGGTGAGGGGATGGCTTGAGCCTAGGAGTTCAAGGTTGTGGCAAGCTGTGGTGGTGCCTGGACAATAGAGCAAAACCCTGTCCCTCCCCCGCCAAAAAAATCCAGACGCAGGTACCATGGTACTACAGATGCTTTGAGTGTGCTCCAACGAATGAGCAGTTCCCTTCCAAGACACCACTTGCCTCTTGGCCCTGCAATTTCTTCGATTCTGTGAATTTTCAAGACATTTTCTCAAACTTCCCTCCGTACTTTGATTTGGATTTATTTATTTTCCATCATATTGAGGTACTGCCCACTAGGTGCAGGGCATCTTGTGGCTGCAAGGAAAATAGAAATCATTTGGACCCCTTCCTGGGCCGTGGGACACTTACCATCTTGTAGAGAAGCTGGCCATGATTGAACTTGAGAATATGGGTGCATTCCACACAGACGGGGGGATACAATGGCCATGGGGGTCAAAGAAAGAAGAATCTTTCTTTGGTGGGGGCATTAGGACAATCTTTATGGATAAAACAGGACTTGAAATGGATCTGAAAAGGTTGAGATGATTCCCATAAGTGGATATGGTGGGGGGGAAATAGGGACTTCATGCTCAAAGAATGTGGCAAGGCAAGGATGGGGTTGCACAAGATTTGGAGCATAAAGAGGCCATATCCAATGGTTAGGTGTGGGGACAATATAATACAAAGATAGGGGACTTGGGTCCTGAAAGCCAGAAAGGCTGTCCTGACATTATATATTGTGGGGAATTTTCTAGCAGAGCAGGATTGTGATCGGAGGGCTGCTTTAGTAACAATGTCAAAGAGTCACATGAGAAGGACTGGAGGTAAGTACTAGAAGGTTACATAGACATAAAAATGGGAGAGGAGAGCTAGGATCTATGGTGCTTGCCAACTATTGAGAACAAAGGAAAAGCTGCCAAGTTATTTAGTGTCTATGGCCTCAGTGCCAGGAGGAAGAAACGTTCCTTTGAATAGGAGTCTGAGAGTTTGAGCTTCTGTAACTTCATGAATCTTGTTTCCATTACTGCAAGAGGAGAATCAGAGGCAGAGGCTGGTTTGGCCCTCGGCAGTGATGTGTATTGCTTTAGACATTAATTTTCAAGTGCTGGTGATATACTCAGGTGGGAATGTTGAAGAGGCACTTGGAAATACAGGACAGGGTAGCTGGACAGAGATCAAGAGTAGAGACATAAATTTGTGTTGAATGTTTATGTAGATTATGGCAGAAGCCAAGAGAGTGGAGGATGTGAGGGAAGACGTGGAAAGAATCTCAGTGAACACCTACATTAAGGATGAGTCGGGGAAGAAGCCAGGGAGGGAAGGCAAAGAGAGAAGAGAGGAAGGAGAGAGGTTAAGAGCTGGAGGGGGGATGAGTGGTCAGAAGAGTGCAGTGTTGCAGACAAGGACCAGCACGTGGCTCCCTCTTCAGCAGGCTCCCCAACAGCCCCCCGCTCTCCAGAATGGAGAGGACTCCTCTCTCTCCACCTCCGGCCCACACCCACAGCCACTCCCTAATTAATGTTCTAAAACACTGTTTTTTTCTTGCCATCTCCGGGCTGAAAAATCTGCCTCTTGCCTATGGAAATTCCAACGTTGAGGCTGGTATTTGGACTCTTACCATCTTACCTGCCTGACTTTCTATTCCACTCATCTCGAATACGTTTTGTTTGTGCCCGGACAGGACTCTCACTGTCACGTTCTGACTACCATGCAGACATTTTTCCTAGTTTCTCTGCTTTTAATCCCTTACCCTCCTCCCTGCAGACACTATGCCAATATGGAAACTGAAATAAAGCCTCTGCCTCACTCTCTTCCCTTACAGCTTGTAACCGATGCTAGCCTTGATGGATATTCTTTTATTACACGTTTTAATCACATGAGCCTTTTTTTTTTAAATTGCAAAATTCCTAGGGGCAACAAACAAATGCTTTATTTCTCTGTGTCCCAAAAGTACACAGCAGAGCATGGGCCTCACCGCATACACACACATGTAAACTGGGGACGTTGGACTTATCTGTCGAAGGTGGCCTAATGTGCAGGCAGTTGCCCAAAATATGGTCTGAAGTATCCTCATTACTAAACACCAGTGTCTGCCACATTTGTAGTGATTCACTTAGGTCATGAAGGCTTTCCCTCTGTGTTGTCCAAGACAGTGGCCTAATATAGTAGCCACGGCCACCAAACACTTCCATTTTCATAGAATGCTACGTGGGGCAGTGTTGTTTTTCTGTGTTCAGAAGTACACGGTAGGATGCAGAAGCTCTTTTAAGAACTTAAGCCCTCATTAACTACCCCTTGAACAGAATCAGCAACAACCTAGAAGAAAGAGACCCAAAATAAGGGGGAAAGACTGAGAGGCAGAGAGCGAGGAGGAGAAGCCAAAATGAAATGGCAGAGGACAGCTGAAGACCAGCATCACCTGCTTTGAATTGCACTGACAGGTACCCTGGGGCCTTTATGCCACAGGAGAAAGTGACCATTTTGCAAAACTCAAGTGTTCATGTTTTTCATTCTCTACCATCACAAACACTTTTGGGAAGCATTATTGCCCCTAAATTTTCTTTGTAAGAGTGGCTTCCACACCTAAACTATCATCTTCAGGCAAGCCCTAGGTCCATCTCCAGGGAAAATCAGTTCCCAGATGGGCTAGAGGGAAGCGGGGCAGGCTACACACTCTAGACGCCTGTGTCGGATCAGCACCTGCTTCCCACCGTGCTCCCGGTGGACTGCAGTGAAAGCTCCACGGGGGCATTTTTCAATAGACATAGTTTCCCATATGGACTCCCTAATGTCTAGAATTCTATGTAGTTAAAATATGAAGTTAACTTGCTGGTAAGCTGCGACTTTGACTAGAAGGGGTCCTGGGCAGGGGCCAGTGTTAGGCACGTGCAGTATAGAGAGCGTGAGGGGAGATTTCCTCTCCGAGCTGTCAGGGACTTAGTTCTCCTCTCTTGTTCCTTCCTACTGTGATGTTGTTTTGTACATGAAGGCCATAGACAAAGATGATGTTGAAAAGACTTGTTAGTATTGGGGGGAAGCCAAACCCACCTATTTAGCTCCAAGGTAGCAAAGACAGGGGAGCTAGGTGGCAACATACTCTTACAAGAGCGGGGAATCACACGAGTGGCTGCAGATTCCAGTTCAGAATGTGCAAAAAGTTCTGAAACCCCAGAAAAGGAATAGAAATAGAGAACTTACAAACACAACCAGACACATCCCAGTAAATTGAAATACAGGAAGGATACAACTCAGAGCAAATTGTTAAGGAGGGTGGGTGTCAGAGGGGTTCCTCAGCCATTATTCGTGCCCCAGTTATAACACCTCTTTCTCAGAGAACCTCTGTTTGCATCTTAGTAAGAAACAAATCTCTTTAAATCTCAGAATTCAGAGCTTCAGAAATAGTAGCTTCTGGAAGGGGTTCTACCCAGAGCTGCTTGTCTATAACCTGCTTGGTCTGGATGCCAACTCAAGCAACTTTTTAGTCCAGTGGTTCTCTAAGAGCTGAGCCTTGACAATCAATGTCAGCATCTCCTGGGCACTCATTAGAAAAGTAGATTCTTGGGCCCCATTCCAGACCTGCCACAGGGGCCCCTGAGGGTGGGGCGGCAGCCTGTGCTATAACTAAACCTCAGGACCTCTATGGTCCTGCTGCCTTTGACCTTCTCTCTCTCTTTCTCACCTCCCTTTGTCTTTTCACCCACCTCCTCCTAAATCCCAGTGACTAAAGGTACAGCTCAAATGGGGAACAGCCTTGGCAGAAGAAAAGTGTTCTTAGAATCTGTCAGAAAGTTAAGAATTAATGACTGAAAAAGGAGAAATCAACTGGAAAGACATCCTTTCCAATCAATCCACACTTTAGAGTTGTCTGTGTGTTCACACTGTGGTGCAATGGTAACCAGAGCTGGCTCTGGGGTCGGCAGCCCTGGATTCAAATCTCAGCTCTGACACCTGAGTTGTGTGACTTGGAGCAAAGCATTTTGCCTCTCTGCAAATACGTTCTCATTTGTGAAACAAGGAGAAAAACACTGCTTCCTGGGGTTGTCCTGAGGATTCAATGTATAAATACTGTAGATGAGAAGTTTTGTAGAATAGTGCCTCACACACACTAAGCACAAATTATTAGTATGAAAATCTAAAATCATCATTATATAAAGTTAGGCAATTGTTAGCTTTACCTGACTCTGTCCACTCAACAAATCTTTGTTTAGAAATTTAAGATTGTGGGCTCGGCGCCTGTGGCTCACTCGGCAAAGGCACCAGCCATGTACACCTAAGGTGGCGGGTTCAAATCCCCAGCCCAGGCCCGCCAAACAACAATGATGGCTGCAACCAAAAAATGGCCGGGCGTTGTGGCGGGCACCTGTGGTCCCAGCTACTTGGGAGGTGGAGGCAGGAGGCTTGCTTGAGCCCAGGAGTTGGAGGTTGCTATGAGCTGTGATGCCATGGCACTCTACCCAGGGGGATAGCTTGAAGCTCCGTCTCAAAAAAAAAAAAAAAAAAAAGAAAGAAATTTAAGATTGTGGAATAGCTGGGTTATAGAGGCAAAATGTAAAGAAACTGAATACAGGCCACCCTGAGTTACAAACATACAACTGACATTCGACTTGCACTTATAAAGGGGACTATTACAGGTGATAAGTGTCCTTGTTCCAACTTAACACACACATTCAACTTAAGAACAAACCCACAGAACCTGTCTTGTTCGTAACCTGGGGACTGCCTGTATTGCTAGGTATTCAAAACCCTTCTTGAAAATGAAAGCCCCCTCCCTTTGTTCTGTCTCCCCTGAGGTATCTGCAGAGAGTAGAGACGTGTCCTTTTCAGAAACCTTTCCAGAAATGGAAATTGCACGGCAGCCTGCAGGGGGCGCCCTGGGGAAGGCAGCTGGGTGATCCCAGTCTGCATGGCACCATGATGTCCACTGCGGGGGTTTGACTGGCTTCCACATTTTTTACTCAAGAAACCCAGAATGGAAGGGCTGAAGAAATAGGAGGAGGTGGAGATTGGGGTAGACGGAGGGAGGGTGGCTGTGCTCCAAGCAGTCCTCAGGGAGGAGCCACTGCTCCTTTGTCTGGACAATGCGACTGCAAGGCTGTAATCTGAGTGGGCACCAGGCAGGGACCCACACAGCACAATCAAAGGGCAAGGTCCGTTCCCTCCAGCGTCAGTTTACTGTGTGAGTCCCTTGGGCCCCAGCAGGGGAATCAGATGGATGTGAAAGGGGGAATGGAGACAGTTTTTTGGAGACTTTGGTTTCTAATCAATTGTTCTACCTGACTGTGACTTTAAATATGCTCCTGCTATCCTAAATTTTTTTGAAAATACAAGGCCATATTCTCAGTGGAGCTTTCTGGTAGCACCGTCCATTCAGCCTAGGATTTTGGCTTCGGGATACTGTCCCAATCCAGACAAACTGATAAGCAAAGGCTCTTGGTTTCTGCTCTATAAAGATACATGTTGCAGAAATATTTTATTTTACTATTCCTTGAACTTCATTCCTCTTGGAATAGGAGCTTCTTTCAAAGCACTTTGAGCGAGGTCCTAATCACATAACAGCAAATACTGAATTTGGAATAAAGAGTTTGGTGAAAAGTTTAGAGGTGTGAATTCTAGCTTTAACATAAGAGTTTGGGGCAAACCATGTGTATACCCTCCGGTTGGCAAACAGTTCATTAACATTTCTTTCAGAAGTCTCCTGTATCGTGTTTTCTTTGTGTATATACTGATACAGATCTTTAAGCAAAACCACTTTGATAAATAGAAAGGAAGTCAGCTTTCCCCTCTCCAGTCCCCGTCTAAACACACAATTTTTAATGGACTGTCCAATCCTATTCATTTTGTTATGGTTCTGGCAGAGATATTAGTGTCTGGAAAAATAAGTTATTTAAACCCAGCTCAAGACTGAGTCCATGCAACGTCAAAATTGCCTATACATATGTCACTAGATTGCAGGTTGAAACCTGCTTCAAAGTTTACAAGTCCAACAACTTAACTTCCCCTCCCTTTTATACATTGATGAAGAATAGATTGATCAAACTCATCACCTCAGTTATGGAAACTAATGTCCCCAGAACTCTTGAGCCCAGTAGACATCTCTACGATGCCACTGATTTCCACAGTAGCTGCCCCTAAAATGAAGACATCTCGGGAGTATGTGGCCACACCATCCACATCTTCCGCAAGCTGAAAATGCCCTTTCGTTATTGAGTCGTTTACCTACCTCATTCCCCCCAACACTTTGAACTAAGAAGACAGATGGATTTTACTGCCTAATGTTTTCCATAATCCATCCACTGATTTCCAACCTCCCAAGTAGACCACTGCCTTCTCTCTCGGGAATGATCATTCTCCCCCATGTAGCTGTGGGTCTCCCATCACCCACATGTTAGCCTGCAATCCTGGTGAAAGGGAAATTTGACCATTTTCTTCCCCTCTCCTAACTCTCCATGAACCTGAGGACTGAGGACGGAGTATGAGCTTCTCTCCCTGGGTTACATGGTGGCCTCCTTCTCATTTCTGTTTGCCACTTCCTGCCTCCTACTCTAAGGCTTAGTCCAGCTTCCTCCTTCAGGCTGTCACCTGGGCCACACTCCCTCTGCTCTGAATGTTCTTGTTTCTTCTACTTTCTCCCTCTCACCACCCTCTTTTGCAGTTGAAGATTTTAACCACTTTCAGCTTAAACATGGTTTCTCCAAATAGCCATCCTGCAATTCTGCAATAGGCTCTAGTCCCCACCCCAGCCAGCACCCCGACCTATGCCACCCTTCCACTTTCTGTTCTCTGGTGTGTATTTTCCCAGCTTAGCCAGCTGTGGATGGAGGGCTGGACCATTGCTCCGAAGGATAGAAGATCCTTGCCTTGTTTACTGTTGTATCCCTAACCTCTAATCCTCTGTGATGGCCTTTTAGAACTTTTTACCTGTCAGAAGCATTAGTTCCAAGCACAATATTTCATCAATGGTATTGTTGTGATGTTTCAACTCAGATTACTTATATTACTGTGATTTTTTCAACCTAGGTTTTTATATTACTGACTTTGAAGATAGAAGTGTCACCTTCTGGTTACAGGTTAGGCTGATTTCACCAGCCCTCAGTGTGCACAAGCAGAAAGAACTCCCAGCTGGAGCGAGCAGATATTTCCATTTGCTGTGACAATTGCAGTTTGTATTCAGTAAATTGTTACCAGTGCCTTCTTGAATTCTCAAAAGTTTCCCAGATTGGATGATAAATTTTAAGCTCTTCATACTCATAGCCCAGGTCCATTCTTTGAACATTCAAACAAGTTAACAACCTCCCCACAAAGCAGTGATATGGGGAAGACTAATTAAGAAATTAATATCTTTTGGATTAATCCATTTTCTAGGCCACCAGAGCAGTCCCCAAGGGGAGTTGACACTTACTTTTTTGGTATAATGTACTTATCTTACCCTACATATCAATGCATATTTTGAACTCTGTTTTTTAAATGTTTTGGGTCTTTCTAAAGACATAAAATAAAATAAGGAAACAAGTAGAGCATCAGAATATACTGAGGAAATCTGCATATGGGAGAGACTCCAGAATTTTCTGAACACTCAGGACTGTTTATTTACCTTTCATGTAGAGCCCAGGAGACATTTGCTTTCCTGTGTTTTGTGTGTGAGTTTTGTTGTTATTATTATTAATTTGAAGGTGTCTTTGTTTGAGCTCCCCTGAGACCACCACCTTTGTCCTTCATGTCCACCCCAACCTCCACTCTACCCCACATGCTGCAATTGAGGAAAAATCTTTTAAAACAATTATCAAGATTGGCTGCCTACCGTGATCAAATTCATTAGATAATAGCTAACCTCTACATTTCACTCGTGCACAATGTTTTACTTTTCTCTCTCTCCCTTTCTCTCTCCACTATTCACATGGATATAATGCCATAGTTGTCCAGGGATAAATTGGAGGTGCTCTCTGAGGACCTGGCATATTTCAGTAAGCACAGGCAGAGAGGGTGGATAGGTATCTCTGGCAACCAGAGTCATGGGGAAAGAGAGGACAGTAACTTCTTTTTTAAGAAAAACTTTTTTTTTAAAAGCCAATTGTCACCATTAGTGATCAACCCTAATGAATGCTCATTAAAAAATGTAAATAGCAAGAAAAGTACAAAAGAGAATATTCTCTCTCTCTCTTTTTTTTTTTTATACCGGTATAAAAGCACACATAATATTATACTCTATATAGTGTAAAATCAGGATCATAACAAATAAGTATATTTGTATTTTAAATTTTACATTAAACTGAGAATAATTTCCAACGGTGTTGAATATTATTTTAGAACAGTGTTTTGTAGTGAGGGTTTGCATCAGATCCCATTGGAGATACACGTATTTGATAAAAACTAACTTCCGAGTCCTGCAACAGGATCAGAAAATCAGAAAGAGGGTGAGGAGAATAGGAATGCAAGATGAGAAATGGAGATTGACTCCAAGGTGCTCTTGGGTAACTGATATATAACCAGTTTTCTCACTTTAAGAACCACTGTTAGACATCAGGCCTAATGATGACACACTCTTTCATGGACAGATACAGAGAATTTAACCAGTTCCCTGTTATAAACATTTACGATGTTGGATTTACTGGGCCCCTGGATTTAGATCTTTAAAGCTTCTGGTGCACCATACTCCAGGGTGAAAAAACCATCTCATTAACGTTGTAATATTTTCATATTTTATATGGAAAAACTTTGTCAGTCTGATTGCTGAATAGCAGAATTTCATTTACATCACTTTATTTTCTAGTAGGTTGTGTGGTTTCTCTGTTTCTTGACCATTCTTCATTCTTTCATTCTTATTGAGTTCATTTTTCTTACGAATTTGCAACATCTCTGTTTTTCTTTTTTTAGGATATGTGATTCTTTTTCTCATAATATTGTGACATGTATTAATTATCCTCTTTAAATTAAAAGACGTTAATGTCATTTGCTTGTTTTGATATGAAGAAGCATAGGTTTTATGTTATCAAATGTAACACTACCATCTTTATATTTCTTCTGTACATAGGAGTATCTTCCTCTTGCTACAATCTGATAAATAATCTCTCTTTTTTTTAGTTTTTCTGTAGATTAATTGTATAATCCATCTGGAATCTATTTTCATGTATGATTTGAAGAGGTCTGGTTCATTTCTTTCTGAATAGTTTATCAACTTTTCCAGTAACACCTTAATAAATAATTCATTTTTTAACCCCTCTTATTTAAAATGTCAAAATTATCATAACAGGATGTTTAGATATAAAAGACTCTTCTTCATCATTTCCTCCTCTGTCCCCCCAGTTGTTTTCTGGCACTCCTACATAATTTCACACTTTTTAATAACTGTAGCTCCATACTACATTTTAGCATAAAAAATGCAACTCTCTGGTGGCACCTGTGGCTCAGAGGAGTAGGGTGCCGGCCCCATAAACCGGAGGTGGTGGGTTCAAACCTGGCCCCGGCCAAAAAATGTAACTTTCTCCTTATTGGTCTTATTTCTCAAATCCTTCTCATTTAGAATCACTTTATCAAGATTTAATACACAATTTGATCTTTATATATAGTTTAATTAGATTTTTATATAGTTTGATTTTAATTTCAATAGGATTTTATATTAAATATATAAGAAATTTAAAGAGAAATATTTTTAATAATTGTTTTTGGAAATTCTTTTAAAGTATATTTGGAAAATATATTTTTTCATTTAACCAAATTTTGATTTATGCCACTAAGCAGAGTTTTAGTTTTCCTCACATAGACATTAAATAACTTTATTAATCTAATGACTATATAGTTTCTATTTTCATTGCTATCATTAAGTTTATTTTATTCAACCTAATTTTGAACTGAGGAACAGACAATTGATTTTTGCATATTTACTTTGCAACTAACCACTTTTCTAAATTATTATTAAGTCTATCACATTTCAGCTGATTCACTTAAGTTTTATAGGTTATAAACTTTATCAACTATAAAAAAGAAAATTTGTTTCTTCCTTCCCAATCTGTATACTTCTTATGGCTTTTTATTGGTTTTGCAATGACTAGACTTTTTATAACAATCATAACTAACCGTGGTAATAGACATACTTTTCTGTACTTTTTAGTGCTATTTCACCATAACATGAGATTGGCCTTTGGTCTGTGGTTATCTATAGTATTTAAAAAATTAAATTTTCAAATTAAGGAAATCTTTCATGATCATACTGAGAAAAATCCTGGCACTATATTTATTTTATCTGATAACTTTATTTTGAACTATTTTAGACTTATAGAAAACTTGAGAAATGACACAAAGCATTTCTGTACATCCCTCTTCTAGCCCTTTCTAATTCCTTAGCACATTTATCCAAATCAGGAAGTTAACATTGGTACGATACCATTTAACTAAAGACTTGTTCAAATCACACCATATTTTTTCTTAACTAATGTCTGTTTTGTTGCTGTCCTTATTCCAAGATCCTATCTAGCACCCCACATCCCACTAGTCTGTGGGAGTCTATAGTTTCTCAATCTTTCTTTGTCTTTTTAAATAATGATATCATTGAAAAGAAGTGATAAGTTAATTTGCCAAACATTGCTTCCTTTGAGTTTGTCCGATATTTTCACATGATTGAAGCTGCATTTTTGTTGTGTCCTTTTTCGGCCCATCACATCACAGGGCTTATGATGGTTAAGGTGGTGTCTACTATGGGTTTCTCCGCTATAAACTATCTTTGTGACTGACTGTAGCTAACAAACAACTTGAGGGAGAGAGTACAAGACATCAAATCTTGTTTTCCCTCAAACTTTTACCACTGATTTTAGCATTTATCAATGGATCCTAATTAAGAATATATTTTGTAGGAGAAATAGACTTTGAATTTGATCAAACACTATTTGGAGAGTTATCAAGAAAATCATATGCTTTATCAGGTTTTAAATATCATGCTGTTGAAATTTTTATTAGAATTATATTACACTTATTTAAAAATTTTATTAATTTTTGGTTTTGAGTAATTGATTTCTACTTTATGGAAATTCTGCTGGATCTAACTTGCTAGTGTTCACTTCCAGGACTTTTGCTACTGGAATTATTACTGAGATTGATGGGAGGGATTCCAGTTTATCTATATTATCATTATTATTTTTAACTCCTCAGGTCTTCATTCTCAATGAGCCAAAAACTGGGAAAGAAATGATACTGCTGGGTGTGTGTGTAAAACTTTTCCGAGGGTTGCCCATGCATGAAAACTGCCACATTTTTAACTTCTCAATGAAGTCTTCCCTAAAGTTGACCTGCCCTAGAAAGGGCCCAGGATCAGTCCAACCAGCCACTCAGAACTCTTATCCCTTTCCCAACTGCTGGTTCTTTTACTTTGCATGAGAAAGGCAGAGTTCTCACCCAGCTGGAGTCTGCTAGCTGCATTGCCTCAGGGAGCAGGAATCATTAGGGACATTCAAATCTCTAATTTCTAAGTAAAATTCAAAATGTTACTGTAGGTGTTGAGAAAGTGAGTGATCCTGACTGCTGGATAACAAATTCCTGTGCTTGTCAGATGGCTTCTAAGTCTTTGCTTTCAACAAAATTGAAGGAGGGCCTAATGTAATTATGAGGTGAAAGATCATTAAAAATATAACTTGGAAAGAGTTCAAAGAATCAAGTCACATTTCCACAACAAAACTGTGCCATTCACAATTACTATTTATCTGAACCAAGTTTCTCAGAGAGTACAGATATAACAGAAGAAAATTAGGAACAGCAATTTCAGTGAACATTCGCCACATTCTAATGATAAGTATTACTCATTCATAGACACAAGAGTTTATAGATTCATTCATTCTAAGTGATACAATTTCAGTAAGATTTTGGTTTTCGTATTTGACCATTATCAAGATCTGTAATATTTATCTTTGTGATCATTTGTTTACTATTAATTATGATCGTAAATATAGGATTTTTTACACTAAAATTGCAATTTTTAAAATTTAAAATAATGAACTTTTATAGAGATATGATAAATGTTGAATAAAAACTCTCTAACATAAAAAAGTATATAATGAAATCTATGAGGGAAGTGGAACAGAAATATACATTTAAAAAGAAGGAAAGATGTAGAATTTTGAAATTTAAAAAAAGCACTATTTTCACTTATTCTTAAATGATGACAATGGTTATGAAATTGTTATCCTATTCTATTAGATAATTTTGAAGAATAATTTTATTTTAGAATTTCAATACTTATAATTCCAGAAATGACATTCTTTTCAATTATTTAAAATCTGATGAAAGTTATCTAATTTGAAATTGGATGTAAACTTTGTAATGTATAAGAATATATAATTTTTGTAAATTCCTTTACAGGGACACAGCAAAAATTCGATAATCATTGCTTTACTTCACTCAGAAGATTCTACTGCATTCAAACGTGAAACATTCGACCAGTTCACTAGGAATACTAATCAAATGTGGTTTGCACCGATTACCTGTCTATTTGAATGAAATAATCCATCTATTCAGGAAAAATGGTTTTCCACAACCCACACAACAGCGTAATTCTAATTAGGCTGGGAATAAACTATGACTCAACCCACGTAAACAATATTTAATACATATTATGTGAGCAAGTAACTCTGATTCTGTTAAAACACTGGGGGTGCCAAAAAACGTATGCTTATTTTAAGAGACGTTATCTATGTTCTACTTTTCAAAGTTGTTTGAATTATGGTAGCAATATGTAGTAGGACATCCGCGCAAAAGATGGTGTTAATCAAATGAATGCTGGCGTCACAGTTGTCCTTTGAGGAGGGCAAGACCATTTTGAACTGGTATTTGAAATTGGAGCATGTTGTGAAAGTGCAAAGACAAGGGAAGCTTGAGTCCAAACCGAGCCTCCAACACTCCTAACATCTGCCCTCGCTCGCGGTGAGTGTGAGAGGCTGCTGGGTGCGGGGTGTGATGTGCCCCAGGCAGGGGGCCTCGCGCAGCAACAGGTCCCGCCGCTGCGGCGCTGGTGGAACGCCTGGCACCCTCGCCCAGAGCTCTGCTCAGGGTGTGCCCTGAGACCAGCGTCAGCAGCCACAGCACCCGACCTACTCTTAAGAAAAGCAAAACAGGGGCGGCGTCTGTGGCTCAGCCGGTAGGGCGTTGGCCCCATATACCGAGGGTGGTGGGTTCAAACCTGACCCCAGCCAAACTGTAACAAAAAATAGCCGGGCGTTGTGGCAGGTACCTGTAGTCCCAGCTACTCGGGAGGCTGAGGCAGGAGACTCACCTAAGCCCAGTAGTTGGAGGTTGCGGTGAGCTGTGATGCCACAGCACTCTACCAAAGGTGATAAAGTGAGACTCTGTTTCTAAAAAAAAAAAAAGAAAGAAAAGAAACAAAATGGGAAGTTTTCACCAAGAATAATACATACATGGTTTCACCAAGAATAATACATACATGGAGACGTAAGAGCTGACTTCGCTGAGCATCCGCCAGGACCAAGAAGGGAGGCTGAGTTTCCCCAGCGTCCTCCTGACTTAACCCCCCTTGACTGCCGCCTATGGGGACCTTAAAGAATGGTGGACCGCAGAAAACCTGCCACACGGGCTGGACTGAGGGAAGAAATGGGAAGGGCAGTGCGGTGATGTAGGTGGACACTGGGCCGCGCAGCTCAAGCTGCAGCTCTCTAATCAGAAGCGGCTGGACGCTGATGGGAAGGAATCTCTTTCAGCGCCTCCCGTATGTATTCGGTATAGACTCTTTTGTTATGGGTACATATTGAGCAATTGTAAAACTGTTTTTTCCTTTCTTAAAATGTGTATACATTTCTGACACCCTCGGTGCGTGTGTATACATAATTATTATTTTCCCCTAAATTATAAGGTACTGGGTAACCTCGGGTACCCAGCAGGAACCTGAGGGTGTTGGTTAACATCTTCTAGTGAAAGAGTTTTCATGACATAAAACGTTGATTTGTTTATGAATTTTAAAGTACTAATTAAAAGTCTTAGATCTATTTTTGACTCACAGACAGGAAGAGAAAAATATTTTTGCAAAAACAAAATAAGAATATTTAAAACATATAAGGAACTTCTGATTTTCTGACCAGCACATAAGGTTTTGAAAGTCGTCACTTTCATCCTCACAAGGATGACAAAGATGTGGACAAACAGAAACCCGTCCGCTCCTCTCACACCTCTGCGCCCAGCATGGGGAGAAGACAGTGAGCACCGAGGTGAGGCTGACCTGAGCAGAAGCCCCGGCGCCAGAGGGTCAGGATGGAAATCTGAAACACTCGGAGATTATTGATAGTCTAGTTCTCTAGCTATAAGCAAAAGCGGGAAAATAAAAGGGCTAAAGCCAGATCACTACAATTTATAGTCACCTTTTCATAGTAGCTCTTTTTCAGTTGTTCCCCTCATTGTAGCCAGAATTTTTAGGCCTTTGAGGGTTTTTTTAAAATATTATCTATCAATACTGAAGAGGCGATGTTTAGAAAATTACAGAATGCCGTAACTCCAGGTATATATGCTGGGAAAGTCTGCTGTCGGACAGGAGATGGACCAAGATCATGAGGGCTGAATGAGTGGCTGATTAAATTAAGTGAATTGATGCAATTTTCTGCTTTAGTTTTCATGGGCCAGCTGACATATCCGCTAGGATTTAAAAAATAAATTGATTCAAATTTTACCAATGCCATGTCAAATACTACAGCTTTTTTGCTATGAGGAATATTTGCATTTATTGAGGATTTGGATGTGATTGAGAGAAATGATTTTTGCTCTTCAGCTTAATGTTAGCTAGCTCACAAAAAGGCAGGGTTTTGCCAAAGGAAAAGAGTTAAATCTGGTAGTTCCCGGAGTACTCCTGGGTTTCCTCATTAGTATATGCATGGTTTCCCTCGGAACAATAAACTTGAGGAATCTAGACTCTCCTTAGAGTTGGGAAAAGTCATCCTTCATGACCCAAGATCCATTGGTCATGTATATAAACTATTTAAAATAGATGCCCATGACTTTTTGCTTGAGGAATGTGTCTCTTGAAGCCATACAGAAATACTTGGGGGTTGGCAAACTCAAGAACCAAACCAATTTTTCCTTTGATTTTTGATACATGAGTAGCTTGTAGAAATAAAATAGAAGAAATAAAATAATTATAATCTATGTGAGTTTGATTAATTTAAAAATAATTTATCTAAATGCTATTTTGCAAGACAGACTTTAGGTCCAAGAAGCCTATTTGGTCTTTTGGTCTGTTAAACTTTTTAAAGTATCTTATTATTATTATTATTGTTTTTGTTATTTCACTTGTTGGACCAAAAAGTTGGCCAAAGCTAAAAGGCTAAATGTAACTTTAACTTCAAAGGACTGGAATTATGTTGAAAAGCCAGATACTTAGAAACATTTTCTCTCTTGTCTGAGTTATAGTGTCCGTGCAACTTTTTGTGTTAAAATTAGATCCTGGCAGAATGGTGGCTGGAGAGGCTTTGATCAGTTCTTGCCCTGGCTGATGGAGCTCCGCTATCAAATGTCATTCATGGTGTGGCTTCTGAGCCAACAGGCTTTTAAAGACCCTCATCTAGAGGTCTAGGGCTGGGCAATTGTTTTTAATTGTTTTTCTCCCTAAACACTGATGATGTAAATTACTTTTTCTTTTGCATCCTAAAACTCAATTAACAATGGTTGACTTTCAATTAAAATATGTCTACTTATTGTGTCAGAGAAGGCTCTGGTGAGATCTGTGCCAGAGCCTTCTTTGTGGGCCTTAAACATTAGGTTTCCACAGCCCTGAGGCTAGGCTCCCTGGTAGTCTTGAAAATCTACCTTAGCATTTATATCTCTGTCTGAATGGTGCTGAGAATCAGATTTAAAGCCCCTTTCCTCCCAGCTGCACTCAGTGTATATCCACCTCTTAGTCATCTTTTCTCCGTGTGTAGTAGTTTTCCATTCACCTCTCTCCCCTCTGAAAGGGAAGGTCTCTGAGGTGGAAATGTGCTTTCTCCTCTTATTTCCTTAAAGACGTTTAACATGTTTGGCATAAATATGTGGACAACCTTTTGGATAAAATTAAAAAATAAAATGAGGATTTGCATCCCTATACAATTAATTGTTTTAGCCACAAAAGATCTCAGGACCACTAAAATCTCCAAATATATTGCTTCTTAAATAATATCAAGGAACCAATCACTTACCAATGAGTAAAATTTATTGAGTGCTCCCTCTGTGCCCAGCCCCAGGCCAGGCCCTGATGAACTGTGCTCCTGCAGGCAGGCATGGCCCTGATCTCAAAGACTGCAGTGTTGGCCCCATCTTTCTGGAAAACACTGCAATGTTTGGAATTCCTAAGATAAAAATGTCTCCTGTAACTTTCTTTCTTCTCAGTGTAGAAGACAGTTCAATTATAATTTTTATTGTTGCTCTTGATATGACATTAGAACTCTCTAGACTTTCCTGGCACCTGCATAGCATTGGTGTTTTCATGACAAGAATGAACTGAGGAAGCTCTCAGCTGGCCATCTGCTAGAGAACTTTGCTGGCTCAGAATTGCCTCTTCCCTCCCTGAAACCGTGGATTATCCTCTTCTAGGAACACTCTGGGCCATCTGGGAGGAGGAAAGAAGAAAGGATCTGCGAGTGTGAACACCACCTTTTTAAGTGTTGCTTGGTGCTGCTTCAATCATCTGGTGAAGCCCATGGCTCACACAGTGGTGGTACAGAGATAGCCAGGCAGGAGATGTCTGGTGTTTGGACATCACAGTGGGTTATGGAATGGAACATTTCCCCTTGTCTGGAAATTTTAACTAAAGCCTCAAGCTTAGCCTAATGGCCTTTTAAGTACTACTGCATTCCAAAGGGAGGCGTTAGATTAGATAATCCCTACTCCCCAGGGCCAGCTAAACCACCCTAAATCACCCTGATAGTCTATAAAAGTGAACAGTAGGACTTCAGTAGAGAGGAAGAGAGGTCATTTCTTTGAAGAGAGTCCAGAAGAATGCAGAGCATGGTGACATTTTCCTTCTTCCCTGGCCCCTCTGTGTTTTAAGCAGTGGACTGCTGGAGGTACAGCCTCACACACTGGGGTAGTCTGTGACAGGGATGTCAGCTGGATGGTTGGGGAGCATAGATGTCCACAGGTTTCAAGCCAGAGCAGGGCAAGAGAGATGACAGATGCCCCCAGGCATTGGGGATATATGTGGGGATAAAGAATGGATTCTCCCTTTCTTTTACGGAAGCCAGCGAGTCAGAGGTGGGCTAAGCAGCCCTCAGGAGCAGTGGAGAACAGCAGGGACTGTGGGCACTTCTGAGTGTGGTGCAGTGAGGATGTATGAGAACTTCCCTGCAGGGAGTGGGTGCATAGCTCAAAAGAGCTTTCTGCTGTGACAAGGGGTGTACAAACAGAGATACCCTGAAAAGGATATGACTTCATAACCCATGAAGTGGTTTGTGTGGGGCAGTAGAAAGGGAAGCTCAGAGGAACTTACCAACAATCCCTCTCAAAGACAATGGTATCATACAATGGGTCCTCAAAGGCCGAGGGAGGAACCCACACAGCACCAGCTAAGAGCAAAGCCCTTTGTCACTTTGTCCTCATTACCCACCAAAACCTCAGCAGAGCCAGAAGGGTAGTGACAGGGCATAAGTGAAGTTAGAAAGGCACACAACACATGGTGTCTCCCTCCCTGCTGTGGGTGAAGAGAATCTCCAGTCAGGTCTTCACTATGGAGAGGATAAAGTTTTTGATTTCATGTGAGTTGAACTTCTAAAAATGTACTTTGTACTAGATTTTAGGTTTTAACCTGAAAAGAATTGAAAAATGGCAGTATCTTTCAATCATGCTGTGCCAAATCAATATAAATAAACATTGATGAGAGGAATTTCATGGCAGAGATGAGAAAAAATAAAGGTATTTTCAGATTTTACACTATTGTGTTCAGTTCTTTCCATAAAATGGTGACAGCCATATGAATGGCTCACAGCTGAAGCTAGAGCTTCACTGAGGGTCATTCCCCAGGCAGTGGAGGACTAAGGGGAGCACATATGGTGTTTGGCTTGTTGGGGTTGACACGTGAGATAGCAGACACTGTGGTTGACCTGCCCATGTTCTCTTGGCACTAACCTCTATCCAACCAATGTCATTCCCCTCCATCTCCAAAAGGTGCTTTTTCATCTGCAGAACATCAATCCTATAGAGATCAGCAGAAGTTCCACCAAAATAAAATTAAATTGAAAATATTCATGTTAAAAAAATGTAGGGGGTCATCTCTTGGTTAATCCCTCAGGTTTCGTTATAGTCAGGTTTCTTAAAACTTTTCCATAGACTACTTAGTATTGTGGATTTTTAAGAAAAGAATAATAAACGTGGAGTTTCCAAACTTACCTGGCCCCAGAACATTTTTTCCCCATAGAGCATCTAAAGTGAACCAGATACCATGAAGCATACTTTGGGAAATTCAGGTTTCTCAAAAATGTGTTCCTCACAGTTCTGGAGGCTGGGAAGTTCAAGATCAAGGTGTCAGTCATGTCTGGTGAAGGTTCATTTCCTCATGGATAGTGCCTTTTAGCTGTGTCCTCAGTTGGTGAAAGGGCCAAGGTGACAATCTGGGGCCTTTTATAAGAGCATTAATCTCATTCATGAAGGGTCCACCTTATAACCTAATCATCTCCCAAAGTCCCCACCTTCTGATCCATCACCTTGGTCATTGGGATTTAACATAAGAACTTTAAGAGGGGCAGGCATGGTGGTTCATGCCTGTAATCCTAGCCCCCTGGAAGACCAAGGTGGGAAGATTGCCTGAGCTCAGGAGTTCAACACCAGCCTGAGCAAGAGGAGACCCCCATCTCTACTAAAAATAGAAATAACTATCCAGGCATTGTGGTGGACACTGTAGTCCTAACTACTGGGGAGGCTGAGGTGAGATGATCACTTGAGCCCAGGAGTCTGAGATATTGCTGTGGGCTAAGTTGATGCCACAGCATTGTACGCAGGGTGACAGTCAAAAAAAAGAACTTTGGGGGTACACAAACACTCAGACCACAGCCAGAAATGTGGGGAAGGAACTCATTGAGCACTCCTTTCCTCCTTTCCGGGGCTGTCCTCACTCAGCTAAAACTATTTTCCATCTATCAATACTGTAGTCATTTTAAAGAGAAATGCATCCAATGATGTTCAACAAAGTCACCTAGCTAGTTAATTGCAAAACTAAAACTCCATCCCTGGATTCTTCCCCCCTCATGTATTGCTTCCTAGTTAATGCTTAAGAGTTTTCAGATACATAGTCCAGACCTCCAATTCTGAAAGTGAGTTAAACAAAAGTGAAACATCTCACTGGGTAAGAGTGTGGTATGGCATAAGGATGAAAATCAAGGCCCAGTATTACATCTTAACATCTGGTGAGTACAGGAGAGCTTCATCTTGCTTAACTGCCAAGTTTTCTTCCCTACTCTGTTGGTGTGGATAAGGGCCTATCACCAAACATGTTCTTATCAAGGAAGCCAAGCACAGTTCCTACTTTATCCAGCTTTATCCAGAGTAATGGGTTTCAATTCCATACCAGCCCACAGAGTCATTCAAATAAGCCAAAGACATCCTCCCACAATAAGGGGGCAATGGGGTACTTTAGCCTTCTGATACTATAAAGTCTGCCTGCCTTCCCTACACCTAATTGCAACCTCTGAGTGGCCCTGTGTGGCATGTGGTGTCCTCCTCCTCTGGGTTGTATTTGTGACTAATAAACCACTGTGTATCTCATTTATCCACTCCTAGGTATCAATGTTTGGCCATCTTCATAACTCAAGGGTGGGAATCCCTCCATTGCCAACAGAGATAATAGGACATGATTAATACAGTGGATTGTGCAATGCATAGGTAGTATTCAAAATAGTGAATAAGAAGGTATTTCAGTTATATATAGAATTTGTAAAAATAAACTTATTTTGAGAACTTAAAATGAATCCATGTTTAGCTGTCTTTTATAGACTGATGTGAGTATCATAATCTGAAAGATGGTGGGCAACTAACGCTTACCTAGAGGGATGTTAATGACTAAAGTGGTTTCAAATACATGTTTTGGACTCAGACTGAATGGGATTGAAATATTAGCTCTGTCACTTAGTAGATGTAAGGAGTTTGGCAAGGTATTTCTACCCAGTCTCATTTTACCAACTGTACAACGGGGGAAAAATGAGAACCTGCTATGTTTGAGTCACCTTAAAATATACATGTTAAAGCTTAATCCCTAACACGATGGTATCAGAAGGTGGAGACTCTGGGAGGTGAAGAGGTCATGAGGGTGGAGCTTTCATGAATGGAATTAGTGCCCTTCTTAAAGAGACATGACAGAGAGCCTGCCTCCTGTCTCCCTCTGGTATGCTAGGGTACAACAGGAAGATACCTACAAACTAGGAACAGAGCTCTCACCAAACACCAGATCTCCCAGTGCCTTCGTCTTGGACTTCTCAGCTTTCACAACTGTGAGAAATAAAAATTTGTTGTTTAAGCCACCCAGTTTATGGTACTTTTGTTATAGCAGCCCAAAGTGACTAAGGCAACACCGTATCCCATTTATTATGAAGAATAAATAAGGCCAGGTAAAGTACCTAGTATGTAACCTAGCACACGGTAAAGGCGTGATAAATGTTAGCTGGCTACTGTTTGTATTTTTTAATTAAAAAAAAATGTTTCTTGTAGAAAAGTAAATATCTCTGTAAAAAGTAACCACAAAAAACATCATTAGTTTAAAACCAGCATATTAATTTATTCATCAAAGGCTGTCCTGAGAGTTGGAGAACTCAATAAACATGAATTTTGTCAATTGGGAGATGGAGGAATAGTGAAGGAGGAATAGTATGTCTGTATATGAAAACAGAGCCAACCTGGAGACTGCATGTGGTGGGCTCTGAGCATAGTGAGTGGTCCCAAGAACCCTGGTGACTCCTATTGAAGGGCAATCATCTCACTGCAGTCTTCAGGGCAAAGAGGGGAAAAGAGCGAATCATTATGCAAAAGACAGCAGGAAAGAGGAGGCAGGATGGAAAAATGTCCTCAAGTGTTTGCTAGCAGCAAGATCTTGAGAAATTTTGTTAAGAAAGAAAGGGGGGGGAGTACTAATTGGATAGAATTCCAGCTTACATGAACTCTCTAGATGTTTCTAGAATTTTAGTGTAGGATCCAGAAAGAGTCTAGAAGGTAAAAAAATAATAATAATAAGTCAGGCATGACAGGAACAATATCTTCATGGTAGACACTCCAGATGGAAGCCCCTGGGATACTCCAGCATATGCAGAGTTGAGGAGATTTCAAAGCAGTGAAATATTGAAGACAAGAATAAAAACATGAAAAGGAGCCAAAGTAGAGAAGTAGAGTTTTTTTT
>CAUYQV010049858.1:0-26392 GCA_963574575.1 Galagoides demidoff | reverse complement strand
TTCTGCTTTCTCTCTCTTCTTTTCTGCCTCTTTCACTATCTGAGTTATCTCAAGAGCTTTGTCCTCTACCTGTGGGATTATTTCTTCTGCATGGTCTAATCTGTTGTTGATACTTTCTATTGCATCTTTAAGTTCCCTAATTGACTGTTTCAGTTTCTTCAGCTCTTCTGTATCCTTTCTATATTCTTCATATCATTCACCTCTTATTTGATTCTGTTTTTGGATTTCCTTTTGATTATTTTCCACTTTATCAGCAGTTTCCTTCATTGTTTCCATCATTTCCTTCATTGTTTTCATCATCCATATTCTAAATTCCCTTTCTGTCATTTCTAACATTTCTTTATAGGTGGAATCCTTTGCAGTAGCTATCTCACAGTCCCTTATTGGGGTTTCTCTGGACTGGTTTTCATGTTGCCAGGATTTTTCTGCAGATTCTTCCTCATGAATGTTTTCTTTTATGTTTCCTTGCCCTAATTTTCTTTTCACACTTCCTCTTGCTCTTTAAGTTACCGTGCCTCTGGACTAGGGTTTCAATGAATCCAGTTCTCCAGTGCTTTGTCTTCCTCATGGAGTCCAGAAGTCTCTCACTGACTCCCTGTGTCCCCAAAGGGATGTTTCTTGGCAGATCCACCATCCAGAGATGCCTGACGTCTTTTCTCCTCAGTATTACCATGCCCAGTTGCAAGGCTGTCATCTTGCTCCTCCAAGAATCAACATTGTTAAAATGTCCATATTACCCAAAGCAATATACAAATTTAATGCAATCCCTATCAAAGCACCACCATCATACTTTAATGATCTAGAAAAAATAGTACTTTGTCTCATATGAAACCAGAAAAAAACCTTGAAGAGCCAAGACATTATTCAGAAATAAAAACACATCAGGAGGAGTCACTCTACCAGACTTCAAACTATACTATAAATCTTTAGTGATCAAAACAGCATGATATTGGCACAAAAATAGAGGTAGATGTATGGAACAGAATTGAGTACCAAGAGATGAACCGAGACACTTACCATCTTTTGACCTTTCATAAGCCCATCAAAAATATAAATTGGGGGAAAGATTCCCTATTTAACAAATGGAGAATGGGTAAACTGGCTGGTGACTTGTACAAGACTGAAACTGGACCCCCACCTTTCACTTAACAAAAAGTGACTCTCATTGGATAAAAGATTTAAACTTAAGACATGAAACTATAAAGATTCTTGGAGAGAGTGTAGGAGAAATGCTTGAAGAAATTGGCCTGGGAGAATACTTTATGAAGAAGACCTCCTGGCCAATTAAAGTAAGACCACAAATACATTACTGGGATCTGATCAAACTAATAAGCTTCTGCACAGCCAAGAACACAGTAAGTAAAGCAAGCAGAAAACCCTCAGAATGGGAGAGGATATTTGCAGGTTATGCTTCTGACAAAGGTTTGATAACCAGAATCCACAGGGAACTCAACTTATTAATAAGAAAAGAACAAGTAATCTCATTTCACTGTGGGCAAGGGACTTGAACACAAGGTTCTCTGAAGAAGATAGGTGCATGGCTTACAGACACATGAAAAAAATGCTCATCATCTTTAATCACCAGAGAAATGCAAATTGAAACCACTTTGAGATATCATCTAACTCCAGTAAGAGTGGCTCACATAACAAAATACCAAAACTACAGATGCTGGTGGGGATGTGGAGAAAAGGGAACACTTTTGCACTGCTGGTGGGAGTGCAAGCTAATACATTCCTTTTGGAAAGAAGTGTGGAGAATACTCAGGGATCTAAAAGTAGACCTTTTGATCCTGCAATTCCTGTACTAGGTGTATATCCAAAAGACCAAAAATCACTTTATAAAAAAGATATTTGCACCAGATTGCACTGCAGCTCAATTCATAATAGCCAAGTCATGGAAGAAGCCCAAGTGCCTATCGATCCATGAATGGATTAATACATTGTGGTGTACATATATATACCATGGAATATTATGCAGCCTTTAAAAAGATAGAGACTTTACCTCTTTTACATTCATATGGATGGAGCTGGAACATATCCTAATTAGTAACTTATGTCAAGAATGGAAGAAATAATATCCAATGTACTCAGTACTATTAAGAAACCAATTTACAATCACTCACACTTTCATATGAAGAATAGATCACAACTATGGCCCAAGATGAAGGAGAGAGGAGGGAGAGATAGAAGGAGAGGGGGGATGATAGATCTAGGGAGGGTGAATGGTGGTATCACACCTATAGTGCATAATTCAAGGGTACACGTCAGATCTATTATATAGTTAATAGTAAGAGTGGCTCACATAACAAAATCCCAAAACTACAGATGTTGGTGGGGATGTGGAGAAAATACGTTGTTCTTTTTTTTAACTTGTTCTTTTCTTATTAATAAGTTGAGTTCCCTGTGGATTCTGGTTATCAAACCTTTGTCAGAAGCATAACCTGCAAATATCCTCTCCCATTCTGAGAGCTGTCTGCTTGCTTTACTTACTGTGTATAGAGTATGTCTTAACACAGTAACTAAGTAAACAAGATGAGGTATATATTAACCAGTGTGATGTAAACATTCCTAATTCTATATGAAGTCAGCACATTGTACCCCCATAAATGCATTAATATATACATGATCTGTGTGATCATGATTTAATAAAAAAAATGTAAAAGATAAATATAAAAATATTGTTTTAGTTGGGGAGATTTTTTTACTACAGTCCATTCCAACCAATATTATCATCTTCATCATCATCATTTTAAATTTCATGCTGTGAGAACTTTGCAGTGCCAGATGGAAGGAAATGAAACACCATAATGAATGAAACACCATAATGAAACAGGGGGAAATTAAAAAGTGAATGTATCAGATACACGGCTGGAACATACCTGGTCTTTCTCCAAAGAAGCAGGACACAGTGAGGGGAGCCCTAGACTCAGAGGAATCGTAGGCCCTCACTCACCTGCCTGGAGGGGTCAGTGGTCAGCCCAGCAGATGGCACACAGATGGCTGGGCTGGCGGGGACACGGGGTGGGACCACAACCCAGCCAGACCAACAGCAGGTCCACTGACACCTACAGAGAGCATTCTCCAAGAAGCTATGACTACACCCACCAGAAGGGAGTGACAGGCACCTTGGCAAAGGCCCCTGTTCACTCTCCCAACCTCATAGGTATACAGATCTTTGGGAATTAGGGTCCAATACATCAGCTCTGACTGCCCTTATGCACAGAGGTGGCCAGACTGAGAAGCCCTGGGCGAGGAAAAAACAAACTGCCTTCCACAGTGGAACTCAGCCTAGGTGAAGGAGTACTAGGGAAGGGGCCAAGGCTGTGATTGGCTCTAAGCATCCACAAAAGCAAAGGCTGAGAGCAAGGGCAGCCAGTTAAGAGGCCTTGTGCTGGCACTTTCTATCACTGTCCTCACCAAGGAGTGACCAAGGATGGACCCCTTGGTTTTCTGACAGTCCTAGAACTCCTTGCTGTGTGTGAATTGGATTAGCTATCTGGTCCTCTGTAGGCTCTGGAGAAAGAGCCAGGGGAAGCACAGTCAGCTTGTCCTCACAGGATGTAAGTGCCCTCCTGTCCCTCAGCTGCCCCAGTCCAAATGCACGAGGACCAGGCCCTGGGCTGAGAGACCTGAGCAGGGTGGAGATGGAGGTTGTCTGAGCAGGAGTGGATCATCTAAGAGGGCCACGTCATACACATCAGGGAGTGGCAGCTTTTAGCAAGGGCAACACTATTTTGGTTTTCTTAGCCTTGTTATGCCATGCTACTTTCCCAGGGGTAAACCATACTTACCATTTACTGCCTCACTGGACGTTGACCATGCAGAGTCCTATTGGTCATTTAACTTTAGAAAAGAATAGGAACCTTAAAAGCTTCTAAGGAAAGCCACATGCTAAAAATAGAACTTTCCAAGATATCTTAGAAAAGCTTTGTTCCCAGAACTTCTTATTGGTATTTAATAGATACCGCAAGAGTTCTATAGTCAGATCAACACAAGAAATGTGAAATTTTAAAAGGTAGAAAAGTTCTAGTATGTCTGAGCAAGTTCCAACTACTCCTGCAAATAGCTGTAAATTCTGGACAGAATCTTCTTAAATGATCTGAAGCCACTGGGTGAAGAAAAACAGGCAAACTATAGAAAAAAGGTATTTGGAGGAGGAAACAACATAGTAGTGGTTACACTTTCTTCAAGTCGGCTTCACAGGAAAACTAAACCTCTGATGGAGAACCTGTCAAAAAGTCAGAAGACAGAGTCTGGAGCAAGAAAAGCAAATTAGAGTAGTAGGACGCCAGAAAGGGGCATCCACAGTAACAGGGTCCAGATGCACAGCCTCCCGGACGCTGTACGGAGCAGAGGCGGCACAGTCCAGTTAAAGATGGTCTCAGAGAATCGAGGTGGAGCTTCCAATGAGCCTAGCAAGGTAAACACCTTCTAAAGAATAATTTTTTAAAAATTGGTTCTCTTCAAAGGAATACAGCAGAGACCAAACATAAGAATACAACATAAGATCACAATGTCCAGGATGCAATTGAAAATGACTGAAGAACCAAGAAATGAGACCCATTCTTTTTTTTTTTTTAGACGGAGCCTCAAGCCATCCCCCTGGGCAGAGTGCCATGGCATCACAGCTCATAGCAACCTCCAACTCCTGGGCTCAAGCGAGCCTCCTGCCTCCGCCTCCCAAGCAGCTGGGACCACAGGCACCCACCACAACGCCCGGCCATCCTTTGGTTGCAGCCATCATTGTTGTTTTGGCGAGCCCGGGCTGGGGATTCGAACCCGCCACCCTAGGTGTACGTGGCTGGCGCCTTAGCCGATTGAGCCACAGGCGCCACCCGGACCCATTCTTAAGAAAGAAAAAAGATAATCAATAATTTGACATCAACCTTGAGATCATATACATACTGTAAATAGTAGGTAAATAATTTTCTTAAGTTATTAAAAATATACTCAGGAACGCCATGGGAAATATTCTGGCAATGAATCAAAAGACAGAAAACCTCAGCAGATAGATAAGAATTATAGAGAAATAAGCAGAGAAGCTTAAACTGAGAAACAGAAAGACTAATAGACATGCACAGGAGCAAGGAGTTAGGAGACTAGACATCAGAGCAAAAGAAGTGATTGAGTCTTGAGAGACAAATGAAAACCAGCAACAACAATAACAGAGCCTCAGGGACACGCAGAGTAACACTCAAACTTCTGACACGCCTGTCCCTGGTGTCCCAAAAGGGAAGAAGGGGGCAGCAAAACTCATAGTTTTAAAGAAGTAATAGCCAGTATTTCCCCTAATTTGGTGAAAGACATAAATATATAGGCTCCTGAACTTCAGTGAAGCCCAAGCAAGATAAATGCAAAGAAAATCATGAGTAAGCATTTCATAGTCAAGCTGCTGAAAACCAAAGATCAGAAGAAAATCTTGGAATCACCCAGGGAAAAAAGGGGCACATTACATACAGAGGAGCACTAATTCAAATAAGTGCTGGTTTCTCATCGTAAATTGTGGAAGCCAGGATACAGTGCTGAGTAAGACTTTTAAAAGTGCTGAATGAAAGTAACTATTAACCAGAATTCTATATCCAGCAAAAATACACTTCAGAAACAAAGGCAAAATAAAAACATTCAGATGAAAGAAAACTAAGAGAAACTATCTCAGGAAGCCCTCCTCTCCAAGAAAAGTTAAAGAAAGTCAGTTCTTGAGGCTGAAGGGAGCAAGCACCAGAAGGAAATGTGGATATTCAGGTGAAAGCGAAGGCCATCAGAAATAACAGACACTGGGGCGAACACAAAACACTTTCTTCTTCGTTTTTTAAATACATAGGACTTCTCAAAGCAGAATTTACAACACTGTCATGTGTGCTTTATAACAGGCATCAATTTAATATATATAACGAGTTTAGCTTAAAGGACAGGGTAAGGCACATGAACCTATTTGATTGCAAAGTCTCTACATTTTATGTGAAATGGTACAATTTAACTTTAAGCAGATCATGAAAACTAAGCTTGTATATTGTAATCTCAATGGCAACCATTAAAAACATAAAGACATACAGGTAAAAAGTTGACAGATTAATGTATATAATTCATGTATAAATATAGACACATACTATGTTATTATATATAATTAATTCAAAAGAAGGAAGGTATGGTGAACCTGAATATCAGTAGGTACTTTAAATATTTTTCTTCTGGGCTCGGTGCCTGTGGCTCAATCAGCTAAGGCGCCAGCCACGTACACCTAAGGTGGCAGGTTCGAATCCCCAGCCTGGGCCCGTCTAACAATGATGGCTGCAACCAAAAAATGGCAGGGCGTTGTGGTAGGTGCCTGTGGTCCCAGCTACTTGGGAGGTGGAGGCAGGAGACTCGCTTGAGCCCAGGAGTTGGAGGTTGCTATGAGCTGTGATGCCATGGCACTCTACCCAGGGGGATAGCTTGAGGCTCCGTCTCAAAAAAAAAAGAAAAAAGAAAAACAAATACAGGCAAAAAAGAGAAGAGAGATCTGCCCTTTTCTTTCAAATAGTTCATTCTACCTGCCTTACAAATAGACTCAACACAGACTCTCCAGGCTCAACCTTCACTAGGTTCACAGAAAGGAGAAAATGTCAGGAAAAGATAAGACAGCCATTGTTTAACTCAAAGATGGGGACAGACATTTTTACAGACATTTTAATGTGACAAATGAGTCCTGGTTCAAAAATTTTCTCAGGTATCAGTTGTTTGAAACTGGAATGTATTTTCCCTACAGAAAAACGTAAAATGGTGAGTGGTAGGTGGGGTTCCTAATCCAGTCCATGAAAATCTAATCAATTTGTAAAATATTGTTATCCCCAAATGTTTCCACTGCCTACGGATGGCCTCCTTAACAGCAAAGCCAGTCCACTCAGCTCTCGCTGGGTTTTGGAGAAGAGCTTTCCAATCTAGGTGTGAAGGAGAGCAGGTGGTAAGCAAGGAAGACGTCTTAACCCCCTGACTTGGGCTTTATTTTGCAGATCCCTAGAATTTGGCACCACTGGATCTTCTATAGCTCTAAGATAAGGTGACCAGATTTTAACATTGGTAAAGCGGGACACCACTGACTGGGGGGTTCTTAATCAAAAATTTGGTCTATATGGAGCAACAAAAATTTTCATAGAACGCAAAAATAGTATTGTAATATTTTTTAAAATTTCAACATAAATACAATTTACAACTATAATACGTTAAAAAAATCATGTATAGTGTTATTCTTTGGCATATTTCTCATTTGAGTTAATTTTTTTTTGGTAGATTGCGGTCGTTGTTTAAAAGGTCATGAAATTTTTCACAAGAGTTTGGTAAATTATATTTCACACATAAAATGGCTTTCAAAGTCTCAACACTTAATTGTGATTTTTCTGATGTCCACACTTTATTTACCATAGAAAAAAATGTGTTTGGTCGCAGCATTAGTTCCTGGTAAGGACAGTGGGTATCCCACAATTTTTAGTGCACTATTGTATGGAACATGGTTTGTTTCAAAATGATGAAATATTTCTAACCATTTGTTCTCTATTGTGATTTTTGCTGATACCCAAGATTTAACCTTTTCCTTATTAATATATTTTTTTAATAATGATACCTCATAAGTCGTGTCACTTTCAATGCCGGCGCTAGACTTTTTGCCGCCACTATAAAATATAAATAATACGCGTACTGTCTGCTAAATTCATGAAATAAATAAATAAATGACTTACCTAAATTATCCGAATAGCTGATTTGTTGACATCACTTGTTTAACTAGCAGTAGCATGCAGTAGTAAGCAGGCCACTTCCTGTGTTAGGGGAGGAGTTGTAACTTTAAGGGCAGGAGGGGGCTTTGGGGGGGGAGGGGGCTTTCTGAGGCAATTATTTAACATGTTGTGCATTCTTTCCAAAAATCGGGACTTTTTAAAAACGCCGTGGGACACGGGACAAATTATTAAGAATTGGGACTGTCCTGCCAAAAGCAGGATGTCTGGTCACCTTACTGGTCATCTTACTCTAAGCGCCAACCTCCTAATAAAGTTGAGAAGTCTTTATACCTCAACAAGGAAGCAGAGCAACAAAAATCAAGCACCTGAACACTCAAACTCAAAAATGACTTGTTTGTTTGTTTATTTATTTAGTTAGTTTTTTGAGACAGAGTCTCATTATGTCGCCCTTGGTAGAATGCCGTGGCGTCACAGCTCACAGGAACCTCAAATTCTTGGGCTCAAGTGGTTCTCTTGCCTCAGTCTGCCAAGTAGCTGGGACTACAGGTACCCACCACAATACCTGGCTAGTATTTGTTGCAGTTGTTGTTTAGCTGAACTGTTGTTCAGTTGTGAACCCACCAGCCTCAGTGTAGTGGCCGGCACGGTAACCACTGTGCTACGGGAGCCCAAAATGACTTGTTTAAATACACATTTATCAGCGGTATCTGTATTAACGCTTTCATTTACGAATATCAACTAAGGGTTCCTGGGGAGTGTTTCTTTTTAGGGTCTCTGTTGGTGAGTAATTAAGGCAAGTGTGAGGTCACTGGATAGCCATGATGCAGTGGATCCTTGACTAGATGACTACATAGAGGGATAGGATGTCTTAACAAAGTTTATAAAGTATTTACAAAATATTCTCTCCGTGTGGCCATCTCTTTGCAAAATTTTGTGATGAATATTTTGTAAATAAAGATACACTTAGCTAAAACTTCCCATTTTCCTTATATGGAGAGTTCAGGGGAAAGTTTTGGGTCATCCTGTAGTTTGAAGTACTTGATTCAAAAAGAACCTCCAAGAAACACTTGAGCTAGGTCCTCTCCAAAGCCCAGCAGCTTGTGCAAGCAGTGGAAGACATTTTATTTCAAGACTCATGATCTCAGCTCGGCACCTGTGGCTCAAGTGGCTAAGGCCCCAGCCACATACACCTAAGGTGGCGGGTTCAAATCCACCCGGGTCTGCCAAACAACAATGACGGCTGCAACCAAAAATAGCCAGGTGTTGTGGCAGGTGCCTGTAGTCCCAGCTACTTGGGAGGCTGAGGCAGGAGACTCGATTAAGCCCAGGAGTTGGAGGTTGCTGTGAGCTATGATGCCACTGAACTCTCTACCCAGGGGGACAGCTTGAGGCTCTGTCTCAAAAAAAAAAAAAAAGACTCATGATCTTCGCAGGTAATTGAGATGTGTGGCTAGGCTGCCAAGGTTGGGCTCTGCTGGCTGTTGCTAACACATGAGTAGCAGGGAGTCCAACCAAGCTTTAAGTCATATACATCCAGGGGTGGCTAAAGACACCGCCCAAAACAGAACAAGTAAGCTGTCACTGCCACTTTCTTTGACCAGAGAGCTTTCCTGGTGGCAGTATGCCTGGCCAACCGAGTGCAATTACACTACCCTGAAGCCATGCTGTCATAAACCTTTCATTGCAGGCTGCCATTCATTACCAAGAAAGAATAAAGGGGCCCTACTTAGAGTTGGTAAGAGAATAACTCTCAGCTCATTTCATTCCTGGTCAGCCACCTCTCAAGACTAAGCTTGTATCGTTTTGGTCCTCTAGGAAAGTCACAATCCTTCGAAGGCACCTTAATATGCCATCTCAACCAAAAATTGGTAAGTACTCTGTAATTTCCTACAGGGAGCAACTCAGTTTTGGGAAGCTCTTGTGTAAACTGAAAAGGTTAGATATTGATGATTTTTCACACATAATTATTCTTGTGAGTTTGCATATAGAGAACGAACCTTAATACTTACTGAAAGGCAACGCCTATCTCAAAAAACAATTGTACACCCACGTCTATAAAAGTACTGTACCCTGAGAAATGGCTAAAATGACAATTTTTTTGTTTTTTATTATAATAAAAAAACAATCAGAAAAATAAAGACAGGCCACTTGAAACATGCATCCAAAGGACCTCAAATATTTCTGCAGTCTGGAAGGAAACATTACCACTAAAAAGATTTAACTTTCCTCTAATTATAAAAGTAACATATGTCCCTATTGTACAAATTACATACATCACAGCTATCCTAGTCTTCTTATGAGAAACAATTAACAAATTTGCAAAATGATGTCGAGGGAACTAAAAGGAAAAACTTCCACTTCAAATATAAATATTGCCTTTGCTTTGTTCCTTGGAATACTGGGCAGATAACATACGAAAAACACAAACTTTTCCTTCGGTATTGGCTTTACTGAGATAAAAACGGCTTTTCTTACAAAAAACAGAAGAAAGTTAAACGGAATAGATTTTTCCCTAATTGTTAGCTTTAACAAATTCCCTTAATCCACAGACAATTATATTCCAACAAAATGCTTACCATGTTTACAAAACAAGTGACAGAATCCTCCAAAATGTTTATGATTAGTGCCTTTTAATTTCTTCTTTTCTAACCTCAATTTTAAAGATTACTAAACACACACATACACACATGACCACAGGGATTTTCTAACAGTTCCATTTCTTCCACATGGAGGTTAGTGATGTTTTTAAATATTACTCAAAGCAGAAAAAAGGGGCCGATTTATTTTTCTTTGGAACAAGTTCCTGCCAGATTTTGCACATTGCAGTTCTTTGGTGATGTGATGAGAACACATGCCCACCCACAGACACTAATTTTGCTCTTCACCCTTCCCAAGCAGCCTTTATGACACAAGCTGTCTATGCTCCATTTAATGGAATTCAAGAGGCCCAGTCAAACAGCAGATCCCCTGGGGGCCACAGCAACAGCAGGCTGCCCATCTCCTCCACTGCCACTGGCTAGGTACACGGAACATGTGTTCAAAACAAAACCACAAGAAAGCCAAACCTACCGTGGACATCTCCAATCTGAAAAATCTTTGCAGTTGAATGAATTAACACTGAAAACCAAAAGTCACCTCTTTGGCGGAAATCTGGAAAGAGATAGTATCTTGTGCAATTCCTTGCACTCAGAACTCTATGAAGATGATGCAGCTAACTCTGGGCTGTTCTCAGAATATGCAGCAAAGAAGGTACAACTCTCATCCCAAGCCAAAAGCTCTTTCTAAGTGGGCTGAAGTGCCAGCCTCGTTCTGAAGCATTTCCTTTCTCTATGGTGATCACTACTCATGAAGAAAGGTCAGTGATTAAGAATCCAACTGGGAGAGGGGGGCACCTGTGGCTCAGTGAGTAGGGCCATATACTGGCCCCATACACTGAGGGTGGTAGGTTCAAACCCAGTCCGGGCCAAACTGCAACAAAAAAATAGCTGGGCATTATGGCGGGTACCTGTAGTCCCAGCTACTCGGGAGGCTGAGGCAAGAGGATTGCCTAAGCCCAAAAGCTGGAGGTTGCTGTGAGCTGTGACACCACAGCACTCTACCAAGGACGACAAAGTGAGACTCTGTCTATTAAACAAAAAAAAAATCCAACTGGTCATGCACATGGCTTCTATAACTATACCAGATATATCTCAAGGAAATCTAGGCACACTTGAAGCAACAAGCTGTTGGCAAACTTATACCTGGAAGGATGCTCAGAACTCATAGAAGTTTATACTGGTCTGATAAGTGGGTGGTCACTTATCCTGTTTGTGTTTTCTTAAGACTGAGATTTATGTCCTTAGAAGGCTGTTTCATGCTTGTCTCTGGCTTTTCTGAGTTACAGGGGCAAGATGCTATTTCTAGGTAATGATACAAGTTTTACCTATAGGTGTTATCAGACCTACCCACCAGAATGACCATAAGCTCCAGATCTGGGGAGGACAATGACACAGCAGACAATGGACAACAGGCAACAGGTGGGCCAAGCCTTCTGCAGGGGCAATCATCATAGCCATACACGCATAGATCATACACCCATGCAGCAGGGACTGCGGACTTAATAAACAGGTCTCTAAATACAAGTAAGTATTCTGAAATGTTAGTGGATGATCTATAGTGATTTTAAATAAATCTGTTTTTATGAAACATTTACTGAATCCATATAGCTTTGAGTAATTAGAATACAATTTTAATAGAAACTAAAAAGGGAAGAGGTTTTCAAGCCAGCAAAAATTGGGAAAAACAGTCTGTTCCATTAAAATCTCTTGGATGGGTGGTGCTTGTGGATCAGTGGGTAGGGCACCGGCTACATATGCCGAGGGTGGTGGGTTCAAACCGGGCCTCAGCAAAAAAAAAAATAGCCAGGCATTATGGTGGACACCTGTAGTCCCAGCTACTTGGGAGGCTGAGGCAAGAGAATAGCTTAAGCCCAAGAGTTGAGTTGATGGTTGCTGTGAGCTATGACTCCATGACACTCTACCAAGTAAGACTCTATCTCAAAAAAAAAAAAAAAAAAAGAAAGAAAAAAAAAAAGAAAATCTTGGACACTCTAATCTTTCAGGATTCAAATGTTCTCCCTGCCTGACATTCTCCCCAAGAAACAGAGCCAAAAAAAAAAATCTTTTGTCCAAGGTAATGTCACTCTACTTGGCTCAGAAAACATGGCCACCAAAATAATCAAATAGATTCTTGAGTAGAGCAGTTCTTTCTTGATTTCCATCCAAGAAGAGTTAGGTTCTGAAGAACTGAAAAAGAATAGCTTCAAGTTGCTTATAAACGCAGCACTTAGTGGCCCTGGATTACAGACTCCAGTAAATCTATGAATAAAAGAAAACCCAGGGAGGAATCTATCACCAATAAGGATGAATCCCCAGTAGAGTGGGAATTAAAACAAAGACAGGGTGGGCCCGATAGAAAGCATTTTTTAATTTAACACTACCCAGCATATTGCTCTGAACATAGGCAGTGTCACACTCAATATCTATTGATCGCTTCCAAGTTGAATGATATGAGACCTTTGGTACTAGCCCTGGCTCTGTATTCTTTTTCCTTCAAAAGGGAAAGAAGGAATCTAAAAACTATGTGGTCTTTCTGGTCTGATGGTTTATAGAGCTTAACAGCAAAGGGGTCCCGGAGATGGGGCAGCCACAACCCTTCGAGTGATTACCATTGCTCAATCTCAATGGCCAGTGTTCTGTGTGCAATGCAACCCAAAGCTGAAAGAAATCCAAGCTGTTCTGGAAAGAATCTGGACAGGGTCTGAAGTCTCAATAGTACTAATCTCAGGAAAACCAGACATTTTTACAGAAAACACCAATAAATCAAGAACTTTAAATGCTTTTATAACCCTTCTTATGATTTTCTGTAGGACTCAAGAAAAAAAAAAAGAAAGAAATAATAGAACCTAAAGTTTTGGTGAAATCAGAGAAAATGAGGTGTTCTACCTTTAATGAGTTGATGTTATTTTTCTGATAACTTTTGACAAAGCAAGCCCTGAGTGTGGAATTCACCAAAGCTGTAAGAGAGAACTCCATTTACTGTAACACTGTAAACTACGGGCTGTAGTTCAAGCTAACATTTTAAAAGTAACTTTCCCCCCACAACTTAAAAAAAAATTGTCAGTAAAAAGCACTAAAAGGGGCCCTCTGAATCTGAAGTATTTTTTAATAACACCAAATGCTATTATTAAGCATGCACTATCTATGCATGTATACACATACACATATAAAAATAAGCACTACAGATGTGGGCAAGAAAATTCTTAGCAAAACCCCCACATATTTCAAATACTGTTCTTCCTCCTTATTGTCCTCTACCATAATTAGCATGTTACAGCACAACAGGTGGCTTTCATTTATAGAATGCAAAATTAATGAAATTTGGAGATGGTCCTGTCTCCGAAAACAAATTAGTCATTCTAAAAAAAGTGTACCCCTTAATCTACAAAACAAATAGAAACAAACCAAAGAAACCTCCTTCATGCTAGCCTTCCCAATTATATGAATTTCTGAATGTAGTTAAGTCCATGTAGATTGAATGCATTAACCAACAGCTTAAAATTCAGACACCTCAAGGAAAACAAATCATGTCATGGGCTTTATAAGAAAGGAGAAGAGAAACAAAGACTGCCTAGTTTTTCCAGCTTGGGAACCCCAGTCTGTTTCATGTTCTCCGAGTGATAACAGGGATTTATTGCCATAGACTGGGCTGCTCCACAAATGCTAAGTCTTAGGCGAATTTGTGGGCAGTTGTGTTGCAGGTCCTGACCTAGCCATTCTGGACAGACAGACCAGGAAAGCATAAATAGTACTGCTATAAACTGACGATAGCATCTGTCCCTAACAAGCAGGACTCAAGAAGTATTTTTAAAAAATATGAGGAGACACTGAATAGACTGTCAACACAGATAGGAATGTTTACTACACTCAAATAAATAAGATATGTACTTTAACTAGTTAGGCATTGTTTAAATTTAGGGAGGGAAGAAAGAGAGTGGGTCAGACAGGCAGACACAGCCTCCCAATTATGCAGAACAATCTTTCAGATCATGTGAAAGCTATAATTAAATGTTGCTATCAAATCCCCGTAACCCTTTCTCCCACCTAGAAAAAGTTAATGCATGAATTCAGTATGAGCAAATTGTGATTTGCAAAAAATAACATATTCACTTAGGAGGAAAATAAAGCTTTCGTGCATTAAGTCACACATCTTGGGGGTAGGGGAAAAAAAGCACAATACTGAAAGAAATCCAGCATAATACAATAGTTATTGTTAGACCACATCCTTCAGCTCACCTCTGCTAATTCCTTTTTTTAAAGCTCTAAGCTACCCACCCGAAAGGTATACCACCTCTGTAAGCTGTTTCCTAGGCAGCACCTTTTAGATTCAGGACTTAATAAAGGGATGGGTAAAACCCTTTTCTGTCTGAATATCTAAGGAGAGATTTGTTTTCAGAAAAGGAGATGAATATGTAAGAGCCCTGTGTCCATCAACAGACCAGTGGTTACCTATCTGTCCTTGCACTTTGCATGTGGCCACACACACAAATACAAACACACACACTTCAGTTCTTTACAACTAGGATAATTATTCTCCCTTAAGAAAATGTTAAAAGCAAACACTGGAAAGGTTAAGCAGAAAATGAGAAAATTAAGTTCATGTAAACAGTAAGCACATACCTGCTGGGCGATGCCATTTCCTCTACATCGTAGAGCCCAAGTGCTGGGTATTAGCATTATTGCTACTATCAAGCTTCCGATAAAAATGGATCGTCTCTTGCTGACCTGAGAACCAGCTGGCTGCCTGAGAAGTGGTTTCCCCCATATATGATTCAGTCTCCTTGACAAATATACTGCATTGTACCGGATGAGTCATCTGAGGGTTAGTCCGCATTTTATAGGCCTGTTGTGTCATTACTCACATTCAACATCCTGCTTCTCAAAAGTGGAAACTGGAAGCCTGACAGCTGACAGATGCTTTTTCCAATTAAAATATTGTTTAAAAAAATTCCTGTAAGTTATGATTATCAATCAATGGTGAGCTACGAAATGCCCAGGAAGGAGATGGCACAGCTCAATACCTGAGACTGGTCTGTGGAACCACAGTGCAAATTCTTCATCTACCCCCACTCCCAAACCGAATAGTTTTGTCCAGAATTAAGAACAAGGATCCCTCTCTTTCAAATTATCCATTAAATTAGCACAAGCGTGGACCTTGTTGATTCTTGTGTTGGAAGGTCCGGTTTCAGGAGCTATATAAAAACTACATATCAAAATTTTGGTTCCGGGGTTAATTTTGTTAGGTGGGTGGGATAGTGGCACTACGTTTATAAAATGTCTATGTTTATGATGTTGGGTTAAAGTGATACGGTATCTGGGAACTGTAAATATTTTTGTGAAAAAAAAAAAAAAGGTGAGAGGGTAAAGAAATATGGTAAAATCTTAATAAACTGCTGCCTGTAAGCATATGCAGATTGACTGTATTTTTTTCTCTTCTTTAGAGTATCTGAGAATAGCTTCATCATAAAATGTTTTGGGGTTTTTTTGGAGACAGTTTCACTTTCTCACCCTTGAAAGAGTGCTGTGATATCAAGAGATCCTCCTGCCCCAGCTTCCCAACTGGCTGGCACTACAGGTGCCTGCCACAATGCCAGGCGGGTCTCGATCTACCTGCCTCAGCCTTTAAGAGTGCGAGGTTTACAGGTGTGAACCACTGTGCCTGGACAAAAAAAAGTTTTTAAAAATTAAAACCAAAACAAAACATGTTTTCAGTCCCTATGCTTTAACATATACACAAATAGGGCACTTTTCTAGTTAGGTACATAGCTACCATGCATGTGAATAAGGACCACTATGCATTCACACAGTGAGACGAAGTGGCCCTGTGGGTGTGGGAGCTGAACTTGAAGTTGTTTTGCCCTTTCAGCTGGAAGGTATGATACTCGTGTCCTAAGGCCAGTATCCTGTCCTCCCAGGACTGTGTAGTGATTGTTTCCTTATGCTTTCTTTGAGGACACATGCCCTGGCTGCGTCCATGAGCTCACTGTTCACGTTTGTGAAGGAGAGGTGACTTTTTCCAGCTTCCTTATATGGTTTTGGAAAGGCTCCGTGAAAGGTTGTAGTCACATCCGTGGTCTCTTACACTAACAAGTCCCTCTGTAAGGTGGCACAGCGTTTGCTCAGCTCATTTAATGCTCCGATTGTGTTACTTAAACCACCTGGAGGAGGAAGAGGGCTTTGCTTTCATGGCTGAAAAAAAAAAATCCAGATATGGACACTCCACTGTATAGTAAATGAAACTGCTGTTGAAACTAAATGTCATTTTAAAAACTATCCACACTGGTGTGTTGTGAAAACATGACAAGTCACCACAGGAAACTCAAAATAGAGGTCGCCAAAGCCCAGTACCTCTGCACTGTGCCTTTAGTTCTGGAGCTAAAGGATGGGAGGGCATTTCAGGCTGTCTCCCACCTCCGCCAACAGACAACTCCAATTTTCAAAGGACGCCATCCACCAGGACCACGAACTGGCTGCAAATGGATGAGACAGTCCTCACACCACATCAGACCAAAACCTGACTAATCTAGGCTGACTTGGATTGTGTGTGGGCCTGAACTGAGGACTTCCCCGGCTCTAACAAATTTTTTCCTCATAAGGACCGCAAATTATAGCTTATCAAAATGTTCCCTTGCAATTTCATAACTCTACACACTTATAAACAATGAGGTACCTTAATGCTACAAGCAGAAATTGGGGAAAATTAATTAACTTCTAGCCTAATTTGAGTTTCTGTGAGTTTTTTTAAGAAATCCATGGTTCATTAAAGGATTCTGTAATTCAGATTTCACTAATTTTTTTTTTTGGAGACAGAGTCTCACTATGTCACCCTTAGTAGAGTGCCATAGCGTCACAGCTCACAGCAACCTCAAACTCTTGGGCTTAAGTGATTCTCTTGCCTCAGTCTCCCAAGTAGCTGGGACTACAGACACCCGCCAGAATGCCAGGCTATTTTTTGTTGCAGTTGCCATTGTTGTTTAGCTGCCCTGGGTTGGGTTTGAACCCGCCACCCTCAGTGTTGTGGCTGGCACCCTCACCACTGTGCTACAGATTTCATTAATTAAAAATGCAAAAATAAGAGCAATAATAATGTGGTACACATATACATAGAGAAAGATTGTGAATAAAGCAAAACCGGTAAAATGCTAACAAATGGAGAGTTGGTTATGAGTCCTTTGTGTTCTTCCAACTTTTCTATAAATATACAACATTTCAAAATAAGTTAAACACAACACAAGGAAAAAAATAACCATTTCTTAAAAAGGGGGGTGCAGGCACGAAGGCTCATACCTGTAATCCTAGCACTCCAGGAGGCTGAGGCAGGTGGATAGATTGAGGTCAGGAGTTCAAGACCAGCCTGAGCTAGAGCAAGACCCTGTCTTAAAAAACAGAAAAACTAGCCGGCTGTTGTGGTAGATGCCTGTAGTCCCAGCTACTTGGGAAGCTGAAGCAAGAAGATTGCTTAAGCCCAAGAGTTTGAAGTTGCTGTGTGCTATGATACCACAGCATTATACCCAGGGCAATAGAGTGAGATACTGTCTCAAAAAAAAAAAAGAAAAAGATTTTTATGGATTTAATAGCCACCATAGATGCTGTTGCTGACAGTCAACCCACTTAAAAACTCTTGGACCATAAAGAAATTTACCAAAATGTTAACACTGGGAAATGCCTCTGAATTAGAGTTTCTTAAAGAGTGTTCCCTCTAAACCAGTGGTTCTCAATCTTCCTAATGCCACAGGCCTTTAATACAGTTCCTGTGGGTCGCAACCCATAGGTAGAGAACTGCTGCTCTAAACGGTCTTTTGAGAAGTCACACACACAAAACTCAAACATACATTTTGGGAAAATATACTATATCCTTAAGAATACTGTTTAAGTTTGTTTAGACTGATATTTCCAAATTTACTGGAACACAGAACCCCCACCAGCAACACCTATGACCATCCAATGAGCCTGAAGAAAGAACTTTGGGCAACATTGCTAGAGGTGACAGCATATGGGACAAGTTTTCTTCTTGCAACAACAAAAGATAGCCAAAACATAGTTTGTGCTATCTTTAGTGGACGTTTTTATTTGGTCAACCTGTGTGCCAATAACCACCACAACTCAGAAAACAACATGAATTATGTGATTATCCAGTTTCCTCTGACCACACTGGAGTGAACTGAGCCTCCATCAGTGGCAGCCAGGAGTCTGCACCGGTGTGCACGGTGGGTTGGCAGCTCATGCTAGTGCTGGTATTCCTGGTGAGAGCTGCCTGGCTCCAGGCAAGGCCACCCCAAGGAGCAGTAGCTTGCTCCAGGCTTAGCTCTGTTTTGCCATTTTCAGAGCACGAGGTTTTAGAACCTGGAACCTAGCCCAGATGTCTTTTGCCAGGGTTTCGTGGACTCATTTCCTAGCACTGAGCTTTGGGAGGTAAAAAGCAAAACTAGCCCAGGGAAGACAACAGAACACAGTCCCCAGTTTCCACTAACTTTCTCATTTTCCAAATTCTTGCATCTATTAATTTACAAGGGTTCTAAGCAATTATCTATACTTTTGTTGTTGTTATTGTTAAAATCCACATACTAGTTAATGTCAAGATCTAAAAGCAAACATAGGTATCAATTATATAAGTCCTGCATGCTATAAAAAAGCATGAGCTTAGAGTCAAGTTTTCTTGGTTCAAAATCCATCCTCGCCTATACTTGACATTATTTAACTTCTCTAAGCCTCTGTTTCCTTATCTCTAAAATGGGCACAATACTACTTATAACCTCACAGAATTATTCTGAATGGGATAAATGTGATCATTCTCGGCAAGTATTTAGCACACAGCCTGGCCACATACAGAACAGTCACCGATTAATGAAAAAATGATGACGATGTCTATAGCTTAATGAATTTAGACTCAGGGGTGGGCAAATTATGGTCAGCCATCACACTCTGTTCACAAACTGTCTGTGGCTGCTTGAGAACTACAAAGGCAGAGTTGAGGAGTTGCGACAGAAACCACATGGTCCCCGTGGCTGAATATATTGCCTATCTATACCTTTATAGAAAAAAATTCGTCGATCCCTGGTGATCAGTATTTGGGTAAAGAACCAGGTCTTTTCCCTATAGAAGTTTTTTTTTTTTTTTTTTTTTGAGACAGAGTCTCACTACGTTGCCCTCGGTAGAGTGCTGAGGTGTCACAGCTCACAGCAACCTCCAACTCTGGGGCTTAAATGATTCTCCTGCCTTAGCTCCCCCAGGTAGCTGGGACTACAGGCGCCCACCAACGCCCGGCTATTTTTTTGTTGCAGTTATCATTGTTGTTTAGCTGGCCCAGGCAGGGTTCAAACCTGCCACCCTTGGTGTATGTGGTCAGTGCCATAACCACTGTGCTACCAGTGCCAAGCCCCTATAGAAGTTTTGGTCACTGGCCTCTTACTCTGATTAATGGTCTCAATTCAGAGTCAGATGTGTTATTGGTGATTTGGTCATGATTCGCATCATGAGATGGAGCTCACACTTTCCTTATGGTGCAATACTCCTGTCTCAATGTGGGTGGGGAAATCTAGAGAGGCTGAGGTTGCCTGCTGGTCTTTTGGCCTCCTCTCTTTCCTGACCTGCCCACTCAAAGAGGACCTCCCCTATTTCAGAGACCAGTGACCCCAGCTGAAGCGTTTGAGTCCATAGCCATCCCTCCCCTCCTCCAAGTCACATCTGTGCATTATGTAGAAACCACATGTGTCCCCAGAGGTTGAAGTAAGAGGTGAAAGATGATCTGGAAGAGGCATTCAGGAAACTGAGCAAACAGAAATGAAAGATGCTTTCAAGAGGCTAGATAGCCACATGCAGGATTAATGAAGCGGCAAGGGGCCTCCAGAAATTAGGGCTGCAGCAACACCGTCACTACCACCAAGAGCCAGGAAGGAGACTGAGGGTCAACCCAGAAAAATGAAGAAGAACACGCCTCCTAATTAGGCCCCGAGACATACCTCTGCATCCAATAACACTGCATACTTTTTTTGGCAGGAAATCTTGTTTATTTGGGAAGAATGAACCCACAGCATTAATGGATAATGCAGGTGAAGGGACTCCTGAGACTGGTCTCTGTGAGGGGGAATTTGAACAAAAGAAACCATTCTGACTGCCGCCATTTATAGTCTCCTGAAAAAAAAGTCTCAGCCAGCTGTGCGGACAGATTAAATATGAGGTATACTTAGATATACACAGTCTCTTTCTGGTGGTCACTTGTTGCCTTACTGGCAAAGATCTTTGAGAAGTCAATCCGAAGAGAAAGACCTTGTTAAATGCCAGGGTGAATGATGGGGGCTGGTCAGGAAGAGGGGGAGGCAGATGAGTTCTGTCATTACCTGACAGAGAGCAGGATTTCAGAGCTGGTACACAGGGTGACGGTAGCACAGCGATGGTATGTAGGGCGATGGTGCGCATGGCAACAGTGCACACAGAGCAGGTACACACAGCCACAGTATGCACAGGGACGGTACGCACAGAGCCAGTACACACAGCCACAGTACGCACTGGGACGGTACACACAGGGACGGTATGCACAGAGACAGTATACACAGCAATGGTATGCACAGAGACAGTATGCACAGCTACGATCCCACTTGACACCAAGTCAGTTTTCCACCATGTGCCTTAAAGAGTAACTGGCTAGCAGCAGGGGCACGATAAAGCTCTCTCCAAAGTTCATTGTCATTTTGGGGAAGTTCAACTTGGCCAAAGCCAGGAGACTTGCCCTGATAAAATGCAAATGCACTATTATGCTTAGCAGGTTTTTAAAAGAAACAAGAGACCCTATAATGTGAGGAACTTTGGAGCTAGGACTGCAGTTTCAGCCCAGGATACTGGGGTGCAGTGGGCAGATCATGGCTCACTGCAGCTTTGAACTCCTCAGCCCAGATTTCTTTAAGGAAAAGCAAAGGCAACTTGCATTCACCCAGTGCCCTCTGTGTGGGATGCTCCATATGGTTACACCCACAAATGTTGTTCCTGGTCCGCAGAGAGGAAAAACAGGGGGCTGAACTAGTAAGGAGACTTTGCCTAAATTGTCTCGATTTCTCTAGCACAGTATGTTACACTAACAAGGAAGGACTGATGAGAGAGGGAGAAGGAACCTCAAATACCTTTAAGGTAAGGGAAAGTCACTGGGAAATTATAGGAGGAGCCAAGGGCTTGATTAGCAAGGAAAAAGAGAATAGTTAGTATTTGGGGTGCTGGTTATATGCTGATCAGAGTCCAGGTGTCTATGAAAGACCAGTTTCTCCATTAAGCCTGGCAAAGGAGGCCTATAGACCAACTAAGGCAAGGCCTGACTTCTCCAGAGACCTAGGCTGCAGAGAGAACCCAAACCTTAATCCAGGGGTAGAATTTTAAGTTCATGGGATGATGCTGGCTCAAGACCTGGAAAGGAGATAAAGAGAGTGACTGAACGGTGACAATTTAATGAATTTAGCATCTGCCAGGCTGAACAATGAGGTCTGTGGTTAAAATCTGCTCAGGGTCGGATGGCCTATTCCTTAAGGTGCACTCATACCATGATGATCATTGATGGACTGAGCATGGAGCTGCCATTCAAGCTAGCCCAGCCCTCTCTGTTCTTTCCCTACGTCTAGGCCAGACTCAGACATGAAGCTGCTCAAAGGCTGTGTAATTCTAGGGACAGTCTTCAGGAGAGAAATCCTTCACCTTGATGCTTGCCAGAAGAAACTAATCCAAGGTATTGGCAGCTTCCTAGCTAAGGAAACCTTGCACGTGGCAGCCATCTCTGTCAGATGGCTATTCAGAGATTCAGCTGTGGAAATCAAAAAGAGCGTTCTTTAAACATTCGCCCAAGTAAACAGCACACAATGAATGGAGTTAGAAATCCCGCAAACTCATTCTGTTGAGTGGCAGGAGCTTCATCCTGGCTTTGCCGTCACCTATCTAACCTCTGGCAGACACACAGTTAACTTCTTTGTGCCTCAACTTCCATGACTAGAAAATGCAGAGTTAAAACCAGTTCAGCTCTTGAAACTCTAAAATTCTGCAAGGAATGGATTAGTAACAGCTAAATGAGAAAACTGCCTACTAGCACAAGTAGCCAAAGAAGAGGGGAGTGGAGAGAAGGCTGGGCAATGCTGGAGGATGAAGACCAGGGGGCTGGGAGGAGAGCTAAAGCCCTGACCCTGGACTGAGAAGCCAGACCAAACTCACACCCCAGTCGAAAAGGATGCAGTTCTCACCCCAAAGCTAGAACTGACTTTTCCTTACAAACAAACATTTGTCAACAGCAGCAGCAGCTAATGTCAACATTAGCTATGATTATATCACATGCAAGCACTGGGGCTTAGAATTACACAGAATTTATATCCCAAACAAAGACTCAAGACAGGGAGACGGAGCCTAGCACATCCTCTTCCCTGTCCTTATAGTAATCACTACCATAATGACATTTTGTTAGGACTTCTGTGTCATCTTTGCCACTGGACTTGAGGTTCTCCAGAGAAGATTTGTTCTTTCTTTTTCACTTTTGTAACTCAGTATTTGGCATATGGTAAACCCTCCGGTAAACTGGGGTTCATTCATTCATTCAATAGGTAAACCCAGATTAGCCTTTACTGGCTTGAATGGGGGGTGGGTGGTGGTGGAGATGATTAAATGAGGAGGAAATGACAGAAGGATGGCAGTAGACTTTTGTAATATGCATGCTTTCCTTCATTGTCAGGAAATGCAAAGAATAACTTTTGCCCCAAATAACAGTGGGGTGGCAGAATTTAAGGAGAACTACAGGCACCCACAGCTTGGGATGCATGTTTGCAATCTAATGTACTTTCTCGCAGTGTCTGAATCCCATTTAAAAAGTGACTGGGAAATAACACTTCCCTAGTTCTCTATTTATTTATGACTGATAAAAAGTACTGTGCACACCGGAATTGGCAAGATTTTTTTCTTCCTGTTTTAGTTCAGCTCCCCAGGGAGGCAAATAAAAAATCATGGGTTTTATACCTTATAGACTTTAGATACTGACTATGAAAGGAGAAGAACACCACAGAATTCTAAAACGGGACTTTACAGTACCTAGTTTCAGGCCAACCCCACTTGACAGATGAGAAAACTAAAGCTGACAACCAAGTTGCTGCTCAAATTTAGTTGTAGGAGCAGAATTTGGTCCCAAACTTCAGAGTCTTAAGTCCCACTATTCCTTACTAAGAATTAGCTTCCTAGCTAAAACCAAAATTATCCCTAAATTTTGTCACGCTGTTAACATTTAGTTTCTGAAATGCAATCGGTTAAGAGATGATTCTAGAACAAGAAGTGTAGGTGATGTATCTAGGATATTTACCTGAACTAGAACTCTCAGGATTAGGTTAAATTAAATCATTAGAAGGGCAGCCAGAGTTACTCAATACTTTGTAAGTTCTTTCTGGCTTTGCCATAAACATTTTAGCTCTATCAGAGTTTTTAAAAATAGGCAAGTGAACCCGAGTCAGGGCTCACCGGTCAACAGACTGAGAAACAATCAGATAACTTTGGCCCCAACTTCCTCCCCAGGGCTCACCTGAATTCTGAGTAGGGAAGGTACTTGTAGAGAACACCCAATTTGTTTCAAGTATTTCCTCTCAAGACTTTTCCAAGAGAGATCTTAATAACACTTGCTGAGAGGGGAAGGAAGGAGGGTATCTGAAGTATTCCACCAAGAAGAGAACTGGGCTCTGTATGGTAGCTGAGTGCCTTCAACGGAAGTCTCATATGAACCATCAACCTTCTAAACAAAACAATGCACACTCAGCAAGAGAGCACACGCAAGAGTCTGAATATTTAAACAGAGCAGACACCCCTTCTCTGAGTGAACACATACCCCGGAGTTGGCGGAAATCTGAGGGCTCCTGTCCACCTGCTTTCCTGTGCCTGATGTGACTTTAGTGTTTAATGACACCGTACATACTCATTTTCAACATGGTTCCTAAATGCTAGCCAGCTACTTCATCCATCTGGGGCTCTATCACAGAAACATCAATCCTTCTTAACACTGGAGGAAGAGGGGAAGGCTTATATACAGGTCTCCTATAGAACTTCCAAGGGTAGCTATGACCGTACAGGATTTTTAGCTCTATTCAAAAGAGGGAGAGATCTATGAGAGGGATAACAGGCCCTTGACCAAATGTCAACTTCCCTGATCACTACTTACCTCTAGAAACAGTATTCACAGTAGTACTCATTCAAGGAAGAAAAAGAACCCAGGGAACAGGGGTTACCCACTCTTCACTTAGTTGCTATTTAAGAAAAATTGCTCTCAAGTTTCATTAAAGTAAGCATCAGATGCCTATGAGGGAAGAGCAAGGGAAACGGACACTGAATGTGGGCTCTATTTTACAGACTGAAAACCAAATAGTAATGCATCAAATGGAATAAAACAGAAAAGGCACATTTGTGGCAGAGCTAAGAAAAGATCCTCAGTGTCCTTGAACTTCATCTTCCAGAACGTTTTTTAAAACAAGGGTCACTCTCACAGGTTCTTTGTTTGAAGTCTCCTTAAAGAACTTCTCTGCCTCTTTTTCCACTCCAGAGGGAGAAAGGCGTCCGTGGATTTCTTTTGGCTGTTTCCTATGGGCCCTGGAGGAACTGTCCCTGATGATAAGAATGTGCCAGTGAAGAGCAAGTTTTAACATTTGAACATTCCAAAGCTACCAGGGTGGGACGAATTCAGCTCCAAGGGATTTTGCTACTACTCAGGAGAAGCTGGAAATAAATACAAACATGCAGAAAATATGGTGCATAGGATGCCCAGTGGATAAGCAAAAGGCTGCAGGAGGAGACTGCAGAGGGAAAGGAGGCCACACCTCCACCCCAGAAGACAGCAGTAGCCAACTGTGCAGGAGAACTCAGGCACTCACCTTCCCCTGTAGTTAAAACTTTAGATGTTACCAGATCAGTTTATATTTCAGGGAGAAGAAGGGGAAAAGCCCAAGGGCTTCACAATAGAACCAAACATTTATAATCTGCTACTAAGTAAGGCATCATAGGAAGGGTAGGTTACACATTCCACAGGTGGGCCACAGCCTCACTGGTCTAGTTCAGAGCAGGTTCTGGGATGTTTAAGTCTGGATAAGCCCTAGTCAGAAGCTTATAGGACAAATTAACCAAGGCATAATAAACCCACTAACTTACCTACACTAAGTAAGAACAGATGAGTTTTTTTCTTCTCAGTTTAGGTAATGACAGGTAACACATTTGTTTGATTTCATAAATCAAAATACAAAAAGGACATATTCCTACCACATCCCATCTGCCCTATTCCCTCTCCCACCAACAAGCCAAAAGCAGCCACCTCTTAAAAGTTTTTCTGTATATCCTTCCAGGGTTTATGCAAATATAAATACACATTCTCCCCCTATTCCTGCTCACAAAAAAGGCAGCATATTATTCACATGTTCTGGACTTGCTTTTTATCCCTTGAAGATCCTTCCATATTGGAACACAGATGACTAACTCATTTTCTTTTACATCTGTGCAATATTCCACCATTAGGATGTACCATGATTTATTTAACTAGTCCCTTATTAATGAGCATTTATGGGTTTCCAAACGTTTTGCTATTAAAAACACTCCTGTGGAAGGAGAACAGGGTGGGTAAATCCACACCTAACACTGCGCCCTATCTGGTAGATGGACACAATTAAAACCTTGTCTCAAATTGTACAGAAATAACACAGGTAAACAAAACCTTAGTGCCCCCATAATATTCTGAAATTCTTAAAATCCTGTGATGAATAACTTTATACATCAGCTTTGCCGTTACATATTATATTAAGAAGCTCGTTTAGTGCTCTGTAACTAGCTGACCATGGTGTAAAGAAGGTCAGAAACCTCACAACTGCAAATCCATCCAGAATCAAGACAAAGCCCTTCTAAAGCAAAAACAAAACAAAACAAAAACAACCACCACAAAAAACCTATGGAAAAATAAAAATAAGATTTTGTCTTATTGGGTTAGGACGATGTATGTGCACACAGTAAGCTTGAATTAGGCATTCATCCAAGCAGTGAGGCAGTTCGATCATTTAGGGTGCCCATCCTCCATCCTTATCTTTCTCTCTTTTCTTTCTTTTTTTTTTT
>CAUYQV010049856.1:0-18693 GCA_963574575.1 Galagoides demidoff | reverse complement strand
TTGCTTAAAGATATTATATCTCCTTTACCTTTCATCTTTTCAAATAGTATTATCATAAACCAAATTCTTAAGGCAAGATTTTAAGGGTTACTTTAGAGTTATTCTTTTCCCTCTCTATGACTCTCCAAACTATTGTGTCTTAAGTCCTGTCACCTTCACCGCCTTGGAACCAATGCTTTAGTCTAGCTGATAACATCCTTGACTGTAATGGTTATAAAAACTCTTTGGTAGCCAGGCACAATAGCTCACTTCTGTAATCCTAGCATTCTGGGAGGCCCAAGCAGGTGGATTGCCCAAGCTCATGAGTTCAAGACCAGCCTGAGCAAGAGCAAGACACAGATTCTAATAATAGCCAGGAGTTATGGTGGGCATCTGTCATCTCAGCACTTAAGAGGCTGATGCAAGAGAGTCGCTTGAGCCCAAGAGTTTGAAGTTGCTGTGAGCTATGATGCCATGGCACTCTACCACGGGGGATACAGTGAGACTCTGCCTCAAAAACAAACAAACAAAACCCTCTTTGGTAGACTCTCAGTCTTCAATCTCTCTTCCTCCATACTCCAGAATTGATCCTTCTAAATAAATGTCTGATTATGTTAAACCTAATTGAAATGCCTAATTGAGTCTCCATAATAACCCAGACTCTTTAAAACACTAGTAAAAGCTGTATTATAATTTGGCTGAAAATATTTAAGATTTGACCAGTTTACAAGGATCCTATGTGGCTGACAGGATATCTGGCTCAGATGGTGGTTTTGGGGCTCTTAACTCTGTTTCTCTGAGCTTCTCTATCAGATTTCTTTGCTTCTCTCTCCCTCTCTCTCTCTTTTTTTCCTTTCCCTATTTTCTCTTAAGAAATTAACACTTGCTTTTCCAGTTAAACAATTAAAAGACTCAGAATACAACTCAGAAGGACAAAGTTTAATATATAACTGTTTAGGAAATTCTATGATAGCTTGGCCAAGTTCTCATTCTCTTTTTCTCTGTCTGTCTCTCCACTTCATCTTCTATCTTTCATCCCCTTTGTTATAAATACACATTAACCAAACCAGTAAATGTAGTTAAATAATCTAAATATGCATCTATTTATCTTCTAACTAAAGTGCCTACATATAAGAACGGAAATAATCTATTCAATGTTAGGAAAGAAAGGGCCATATTCTGAAGACTGTTTATGCTAAGTTTATAGTGATGTCTTGACTGGAGGTTCAGGCACGTTTTCAGAGGCTAAACAGATTTTGATTATTTCATTTTTATACTAAAATATATTTGTGTGAATTAATACATATAATTTATTTTACCATTTAATTTATCCTAGTTTATTTTTATTGTTTTTGACTTTTGGTTGAGCAAGTAAATTAGCATGCACTACAACTTCCCTGAATCATATCCTATTAAATAAGAATATTAATAACAGCACATAAAAGTGATTTTTTTTTTTTGGAGACATCATCATAACTCAGAGCAACCTCAAACTCTTGGACTCAAGTCATTCTATCGCCTCAGCCTTCCCATAGCTGAGACTATAGGCAGCAGCCAAGATGTCCAGCTAGTTTTTCTATTTTTAGTAGAGATGGGGTCTATCTCTTTCTCAGGCTGGTCACAAACTCCTGAGGTCAAGCAATCCACCTCCTTAGCCTCCCAGAGTGCTAGGATTACAGGCCCGAATCACTGGTCCTGGCCTCATAAAAATGATTTAGGTACCAAAAACATATACGCCAATATGAATTTCAGACAAACACACACTACAAACTTTATGATGTCACATATCTCAAAGTGTGTGGTAGTGTTCAATTCATGATTTTTTTTTTTCAATTCATGATTTCTAAGTATTTTTAAAAACAGTATATTATAGTATTGAGTGGTAATTATTATGGGAATCTAATTTATTAATAATGAGGAAAATGACAGTTTTTGAACTATAAGCTGAAATTCCAAAGTTCTATTTGTTTGCTAATTTTTCATACCTCATGCTGAATTCTATAGACAGCTCTTATATCTCATACTAATATGTGTCACCATAGAAAACAGTATAAGGAAGAAATTAGCTTCAAACCTCACAAAGTTTTCCAGGGAGGACAAAAAAAAAATCAACTTTTACAAAAGATGTCCCAGGACCCCTTGTGCTGAGGTTTCCACGGGCCAGCTGATACAAGACGTCTAGAGACGTGTAAACACAGGGAAGAAGGGCCTGGATCCTTCTCTGTGATCTCACCCTTGACTGATTCACTGGACAAGAGGGAGTACTGTGTTAGTGATGACACGTATTGATCCCTACAGTGATTCATGTATTTATAGACAAACTTTTTCATCTTTCTTCTTAGTTAGAATCTTGAACCACTTAAATCCAGATATAGCAATTATCAATGACAGCTGTCTGAAATTCAGGGTTCCTTGAAAATATTATTAAAGTTTATTTTAAACTATCCCATGATAGATGCTCAAAAACACCATACTCAAGTTCTTCCATGTAAAGTAATGGGAAAGACCTTTAATATTCGACTTCCTATATGATAAAATTATTATATTTACAAGACAAGAAACAATTAGTTATTTAGACCATAGTATGTCTGTTTCAAAATGGCTATTTTGAAATAGGATTCAGGCTGAATCATTGGTAAGTATAATATCTAATGCAACATAAAAATTTAACACATTGGGAATTACAAGCCTTTACCTTTGATTATTATATTAGTATCTTCTCATCTCTTAACTGAAAAATTGAGCAAAGATAAGGAAACATAAATATTTTTAATGTCTTAGTCATCATTTTTGTCTGATTATGTTTATTTTTAATATTGTAAATTTAGAATCATTGTAGAAATACACTGATATTTACAAAGTTTATTTTTCCTAAACAAAAATAAATGAAATCATGTGTTCATCAATATGCTTAATATGGAATTAATAAATTAACTGAACAATTATTACATTTATTTTTAAAGTACCTACACAATGAGAAGTCATGGTAGATATCAGGTGGGTCTAAAACATTGAATCTGAACATGAGAAACTATTAGTGACAGAATTTTGTGACACTTGCATAACGGGAGCAAATGCAATGTCACATTAGGGAAGTATACCATTTTGAAACTAAATTACTGGACAATTTTGGTTATCAGGAGCAATACAGCGATTTTTTTTTGAAGGTTTCAGCATTGAATTTTAGTAATATTACATATATGATGTACTTAAAATTGTATCAAAACAGCCAAATCTATCAAGTTTTGAACATAAATGTCTTAACACTGTGATTAAGTAAATGAAGTGAAATCTATATTAATTAACAGGATGTAAGCACTCCAATTTGTACAAATAATCAACACATTGAATCCCGCAAAGATATAAACGTATTCACTATGTATATATGACTTAGAAAAAACTCTCTCCCACTATAAGTTGCATTAATTTCTTATTTCTTTTCACACCTTTATGTGGGCACACAGGTGAATTTTGTGTTTGAATGCAAAGGCTGAACACACAGACATCATGTTCCATTGAATGCTAATGACTTTCAGCCATGTATACTGGAACATGCTCTCATCACAGAATGATAGTATTTCAGTAAGAAATAAACACATAACATACTTTCTTGTCAAACACTTGGAAATTCTAAATATTATGTAAGCCTTGTATTATTTTAACTTTTAAGAACAATTGATTAAATTTGCACATAGAACTTATTATTTAACTTTAATATTTCTAGACCAACTTAGTTCAAGAGTAAATGACATTGCAAAGATATCTTTTAAAAGATCCAGTTATTATGCTTTAAATATATAACATATCTCTGGATGATATATAAGAAACTTCTAACATGGGTGCTTTACATAAGGGGTCCTTAGTTCTGAGTAGGAAGGAAGCTTACTTAATTTGCTTTTTGTCATATTGTTTAGCATTACATACTCTTTACAACATGGTTATTGTTCAAAATTTTTACCATGTGCCATCTGTAACAGATTAATTGTAGAGTAAAATGTGGTAAATATTATAATTAGTTTTTTTCTTAAATGTCATTTGCAACTACTTCAAATGTTCTTGAGTCTAAGCAACTACTATAAAATAAATTTGAATCTAAAATGTAAATGTTACTGTCAAGAAACTCTTTAATAAGTAAATCTATACCCTTTAACTCAAGATATGCATTTATAAAATGCACTTGGATATTTTCTTTCAAATGGCAAAACACTTTTCAATTGTCATTTTTTATGCCACTGCTATTAGGCCTGACTTTCTAAAAGAATTAAATGATTGTATAGGATCATTTAATTCTTTTTTTTTTTTTTTGTCATTTTCTCAGTTATAGTTTTAAAACGTTCTGATTCTACTCTTAGAGAGTTTCACTAGTATAACTTTTTAAACCATTTAGTATTTTGGGAATTTAAAGTGGAAAATTATCTTTATCTAGCTTTAGCAAGAACAAAATATAAAAAACAAAAATCTTCATCTGTCTACTAAAATTAAAACCAAGTTTTTATGTAACTCCTAAAGTAATATCCCTCTCGTGATTTCCTCATAACTTTATTTTGTACATTTACTATATTTAGTAAAGAGATATATTTATTGAAGATAGTAAGACATATTTACTTCCCCATACAAACTATGTTTTAGTTTAAGTTATCTGATTACTTCCATGCTTACCTGTCCTTTGATGAAGTTAATGTCCTGAGACTTAAGAGTGGCATGGGACTGGGTGTGAGGAAGAGGAGGGCAGAATCGTTGTTGGACTGTTTCTGGTACTTTCTTATCTCCTGTTAGGTTAATATAATATTTTGAAGATTGACAACTTTCTGGGTTCTGTGTTAACCATAATGTTAGAATTATTAGATGTTTATTAAAGAAAAATTAGAAAATATACTGCTGATAACAACTGTCATACCTTGTTTTCTGTTGTTTTTATTTTTTTTTTTGAGATAGAGCATCATTATGTTGCCCTCGGTAGAGTGCTGTGGCATCAGTCACAGCTCACAGCAACCTCAGACTCTGTGTAAGCGATTCTCTTGCCTCAGCCTCCCAGTAGCTGGGACTATAGGCGCCCGCCATAACGCCTGGCTATTTGTTTGTTATTGTTGTTGTTTAGTAGGCCCTGGCTGGGTTTGAACCCACCAGCCCTGATGCATGTGGCAGGTACTCTAACCAGTGAGCTACAGGCGCTGAGCCTTTCTTTCTTTCTTTCTTTTTTTTTTAATTTTAAGAGACAGATTCTCTGTTACCAAGGCTGGGGTGCATTGTCATGATTGTAGCTCATTGCAGCCTCAAACTCCTGGGCTTAAGTCATCCTCCTACTTCAGCCTCCTGAGTGCACACCAGCATTTTAATTTTTAGTAGAGATGGGGTCTCACCACATTGTCCTGGCTAGTCTTGAATTCCTGGCCTCCACCAGCCCTCCCCCACAGTGCTGGGATTGCAGGGTGAGCCACATACTTGGCCATTGTTTTCTATCTACTTGGACCTATGTGGTTCAATATGGAAAGCATTAAATTAAAATTAATTACAATTAAAAAAATTGAAAGCTTAATTTCTCAGTTGTGGTAGTCATATTTCAAGTGCTTGGTAGCTATATCTGGCTGTTGTTCATCATATTGGAAAGCGCAGATATCGAAATTTCCAGTTCTGTTGCTGTAGAGCTGCAGGTAGTTCTATTAGAAATGCCGTGAGACCCGGTGAACCCGTATTCACAATCCATTTCACATAAAAATGACCATTTCTTCATGCTATTTTGTTTTCTCATTTTTTTACTTTATGTGCTGTGAACATTTTTCATTATCTTTTTTTATATAATCTCATTTATATAAGAGAATTATATAATTCAAGAATTACACAGTAATAACCATTTTTTAAAATCAGGTATATGTTTTAGGGTATTTCTTCTTCTTTTTTTTTTAACCATTTTACAAACGATGCTAGAGAATATCCTTTTCATGAACTACATGTGTAAACCTTAATTACTTTAGGAAAAAGTTCTGGAAAGCCTGAGCTTCTTAATAAAGACCGAGGATGTTTTAGCCTTGGTGACCTGCACTGGGGCTGTTGACTTTGTCTGTCACGTTATGTGTCTGTCAGCGACAGTTGAGCAGGTTAAGAAAAGTTAGTTCCCACACCTTCCTTACTCTTTTTCAAAGATTAGGTGAAAACTCAGCGAAATCTTGAGAATTTGGTTCACTTGATTTTGTTTTGTTATTATCTTTTACTTTTCCTGCCAAAATATTTCCCTGCATCTTTAACATCAGTTTTCCACATAAAAACTGAATTGTGATCTTTTAAACAAGTAAAGTTGATACGATTCCATACTTGTGTCCTTAAAAATGAAAAGAGTGATCTTCCCTTCTGAAATAAACCCTACTGCGCACTGTTATGTTGACGGCTTGCCCACTTAGGTTCAAACTGCTTTCAAGATTATATTAATTTCACATGTACCTGATAAATTTAGGACTGTGTTAGTAGGCATTCTGGACAATGGTGGTGGATATACACACTTTATGTATTTATATGTATGTGTGCTGTTTTATATATGTTTGTTGTCTTTTATTAGAATGGCTGAAAAGGCAGTGGTATGAATGCGTTCACTCTCCTGAGGCCTTAAGATATATGTCAAAGATGCTTACATTGGGAAGAAAAAAGGAGGACAAAAAACAAGAATAAAAACCCCTCATGTACTTAAAAAAAAGTAATACAAAGCTTTACTTAGCATTCACATCCGTCTTTTTTTTTTTGCAGTTTTTGGCCGGGGCCGAGTTTGAACCCACCACCTCCAGTATACGGGGCTGGCGCCCTACTCCTTTGAGCCACAGGCACCACCACCCCAAATCTGTCTTTTAAAAGAATTATACATTTGCGCTTACTTTGAGATTCACTATGACGGCTCACACACTGGATTTCAGGGAGATGCATGGCTTAAGTCAGGGGTCCTCAAACTTTTTAAACAGAGGGCCAGTTCACTGTTCCTCAGACTGTTGGAGGGACTGACTGTAGGCCCTGGGACAAGTCGGCTGCTAAGGAGGACTGGCAGGAGTGGCAAAAACACCCGGTGGACCAGAAAAATGTCCTAGGTGGGCCACATGTGGCCCGCGGGCTGTAGTTTGAGGACACCTGGCTTAAGTGTAGGGTTGTATGAAGCTAGTATTTGAGACAAATGGTTCATGGAACCAGGCTTTACGTGGTAGTCATGTTATCTGAAACTCATGTATCTTAGAACCATGTCCTTCCTTCCTATAGCTTTGTGATAACTGAGATTTCAGAGGTAGATCCAGATCGGAGATAAAGGTTTAGGGAAGGAGTCCTTCTTACTCCTCATTCTCAGTTGACCAAACTAGAGAGCCGTGAAGTGTAGTAATTATATTTACAGGCCTTTAAAATAAATTCTCTTGTTTTAGTTCATGAATTGTTTAAATCTACCAATTATCTTGTGAAGATGATGTGAGTGTTAGACTTTTCGGTTATAAATAGAATCCAAGATTAAGAATATAAACCTTACCAGAGTTATTTCATATTCTATCCCCAGATATGACAGTGTAAATAAAACTTGTTAAGAAATCTTCCTATATATCCAAAGGGGGCACTGTTTTGTGTCAAGCCCCCAAATTTCCAAATTCGCTGTGGGTAGATATCCTGATTAGAGAGGGTGGGCATGTCTTTTGTTTGCCCTATTGGGCATAGTTGTGAGTATTGAGTTTTTGGAAGAATGTGCTTCAGTGCAATGGATTGAGGGACCAGAGCAGGAAGTGTTCTAATGAGTCCCCTAAAATGGAACCCTGGCTATCTAAGGTATTTTTCAGAGGTGTAGTTTCAAGGGTTCCCATAGAGGGATTGTTTGGTGGGATCATTGGGAGGAGGACATTGAATATAGGAGTAGTAGACAAGATATGTAAGACAAATATGCACTTTAGAATTCACATAAGGGGAAGGAACTTGAGTTATATAGTTCTGTGATAATCTTAGCTTGCATATGTATAGAATAATAAGATAGAAATTAAGTACTTGGCTTTCGAATTAGGTCTGAATTACAGTTCACCATGTAAAAACTGATTTTATACAAATAATTGCTTTGAGCCTCAATTTCTCATTTATAAAATGGGAATCGGATCTCCTCTATAAGGTTGTTACGAGAAGTTAAATAAAATCATACAGTATATTTAAAGCGAGGAGAACCTCAGTAGATGCTTAATTCCTTCCATTCTGTTTCTGCTTGTGTGGCAGCAGTACCGTGTTCCCATAGATGATTTTCGTCCCATAGACACAAAGAGGGAACTCAGGAAAAGCTTAAAGGACTGACTGGCAATTACCATACACTGCCTTGTCACCATCAGTGTGAAATTTCTGTTACATCCTTTGTTCAATATCCTTTGTAATTTTGTAAACTCGAATTGTGATTTGATGAAGACATGGGTTTTTTTTTCCATTGTAATTTAGTTCTTTTAATCTATTCAGTAGAGGTATGCATGCAGGATTATAGAGAATTAATGTATACCATGCACATATTTTCTCCCACTTAATTTAACTTAAACATTTTCCTACAAATATTTCAAGAGGAGGCATATGAGGTTCTAGTGCAGTGGTTCTCAACCTTACTAATGCCGTGACCCTTTAATACAGTTCCTCATGTTGTGACCCCTAACCATAAAATTATTTTCAGTGCTACTTCATAACTGTAATTTTGCTACTGTTACGAATCGTAATGTAAATATCTGATATGCAGGAGACCCCCAAAGGGGTTGCGCCCACAGGTTGAGAACCGCTGTTCTGGTGGTTTGCTGTAACCAAATATAAAATGCATGAAATTCTGATAAAATTGAAAAGATGTGAGCAGTGGTTAATACTTTTTAAAGCAAATTACTTGTGGGTAAATAGTTCTTTTTTAAGGATATAGTCAAGAACATCATAGTTACTGTTTCTGAAGATGGTGACCTACTAGGAATGGGAAAAGAAATGGACAGTCTTTTCCTCTTCAATGTGGGGGGTTGGAGGGCTGAGATGGGATGTGAAGTTTGTGATTGAATATTATCATTAAAAATAATTCATAATAGGATAATATATCAAATCCAATAGAAACAAAACTATGCAATGACCATTCTGTGTCTTCATATTGAAAACACAATAGTATATTGACATTTCCTATTGAATCAGTTCTTAGAGGGATAGGGAAATAATAGTAATGTGATTTTTAAGAAACTAGTGTTCAAAGCGGAAACAGAATATTATGGTATGGGTTTAATTCTGTTTTCCTTGTTGGGGAGGATATTTTTAAATGTGTACCTTTAAACTTTGTAACTGGTAATACTAGAATTTTTTTTTTTTTAAGAGAAGAGTATCACTTTGTTGCCTTTGGTCGAGTTAGTGCTATGACATCATAGCTCACAGCAACTTCAAACTTTTGGGCTCAGCCTCTGGAGTAGCTGGGACTATAGGCTCTGGCCACAGTGCCAGACTATTTTTAGAGATGGGGTCTCACTCTTGTCAGGCTGGTCTCCAACTCTTGGGCTCAGGAGATCCACCTGCCTCGGCCTTTCAGAGTGCTAGGATTACAGGCATGAGTCACTGTGCCCAGTCTAAAATTATTTTTATTTGGTCTTATTCACTAGCATTCCAGATGGGAAGTTTATCTGGAATGCTAGTAAATCCTTGAGGCCTTGAGAGAGAACAGGAAGGTAGGATTAGCAGTGTAAGGAAGGAAGCACCAATGTGGGTGTAGTGTTTGGAGAGTTGCTCCGCTCCCAGAGACAGATTAGGATTTTACATGTGGTCATTGTCCCTCAGGGCTGTAAAAGTTCCATGATCCTGCTGTAGACTTTCATGGTCAGATCCTAAAGATACCTGATTTATTCCTTATGGGCATTTATTTCATTTAGCTAAATCTAGTCAACGAATCTCCCTGTTCATTGTTCATAGGGCTGTTAGCAGTTTACCTTTATTTCAGTCGAGCAGTTTTAAGTACTGCATTCGTGATGTTTTTGAAAAGCAGATGCAAGGATTCTGGTTGGGACGTGACAGGGTATTTGTTGTTTTCTGTTATGTGCCAAGAGCTAAGCTAGGTTTATGTATATTGTCACATTTAATTATAACAGCAATTCTCTGAGTTAGTGTTTTATGAAAGAGAAAATTGAGATTGACAGTGGTGAAGTAACTTGCCCACGGTCAGATGGTTACTAAATGCAGAGCTGTATCCTAAACCTATGTTTGTCTGATTCCAGGGACAATACTTTCTTTCAGGCATTACTTTCTAGGGGTTTCAGGTAGAAAGAGGTGTACTGTATTATAATCATTCTTATATTAATTCCAGTGCCTGCCTTAGCTTGTAATAAATTGTGGTTTGTGTAAGCAGATAATGCTCATTTTGTAAATGCATTGGGTCATGGTTTAACTTTATTCACTGCAAAAAGATATAATTGATCTTGGATATAAAAATCTGCTGTACAGCCTGGACAACATAGCAAGAGAACCTGCTCTACAAAATTTTTAAAATTAGCCAGGAGTGGTGGTGTGCAGATGTAGTCCCAGCAGTAGGCTGAGGTGGGAAGATAAATTGAGCCCAGGAGTTTGAGATTATAGTGAACTATGATCACACCATTGCACTCTAGCCTGGGGGGCAGAGTTAGACCCTGTCTCTTAACACAAACAACAAACAACCTATATATACATCTAGAATAATTTATATCCAGTTTTCTGCAGATGACATGTGCCTTTAAGGAAGAATCTTGATTTTCTGTATATATAAGAAAACTTGACAAATAGGAGTGAAATTTAATTGGAAGATTCATTTTTTTGTTATCATAAAATGTCTTGCTGTAATTTGACCGTCAAGACTGAAGGAGGTGCCATTTAACTCATTAAATCACAAATAGAAGTATCATGTAAATTTAGTAACATTTGATTTACTTGGATTCATTTTTAAGTGGGTAAGTAAATATTTTTTTACTGTCTTTAAAGAATTATATACATATGCTCATTTTTTTGTCCTCCTAATAAATTTGGGAAGTAGGTACTGTAAAGAATTATATACATATGCTCATTTGTTTTGTCCTCCTTGTAACTCTGGGAAGTAGATACTGTATTATTATCTCCTGGTTTACAGATGAGGAAATGGAAGCACACAGAAGACAAGTAGCTCCCTAACATCCCAGAAGGAGGTGGTGGCAGAATGGGATTCTAACCCGCGCAGTCTGGCTTCAGAGGCCAGGCTCTTAACTGTAGCTGTGTTTGTAAACTTAACCATAAAATGTTGCTGTTAGTAAATGAAGCAGACTCAGTAGAGAACTTGATTTTTTTCCAGATTTTTTTCTTAATGAAATGCAGTGTTATTTTTTCCTACTGAGGTAGATAGAAAAAAAAGTTATACGTGGGAATCTGTGTAACAAGACACATAAAGCCATAGTTCAGTAAGGTGAAATAAATGATTATCATAACTTTGCTACTCAGATGTTGACAGAATTCTGAATTTCTGGTCACTTTTATATAAAAAGAAAAGACTTTAAAAAACAAATAAAACTCGGGTGCTGCCTCTGGCTCAAAGGAGTAGGGTGCCGGCCACATATATCAGAGGTGGTGGGTTCAAACCAGCCCCCGCCAAAAACTGAAAAAAAAAAAAAATCAGCTAAAACTCTGCAATTTTGCAACAGAGAAAATCACTAGACTACTTGGTTTGTTTCTACACTCTCAGATTGTAAATTAATAGATTTATTTTACACTTGTCTGTTTACTTAGTAGGAAGAAACAGAGTAGCACTGTTCAATAGAAGTATGCCAGGTACATATGGAATTTAAAATTTCTTCTTAGCTGGGCATTGTGGCAGGTGCCTGTAGTCCCAGCTACTCAGGAGGCTGAAGCAAGAGAATCACCTAAGCCCAAGAGCTGGAGGTTGCTGTGAGCTGTGACAGCACTCTATTGAGGGTGACAAAATGGGACTCTGTCTTTAAAAAAAAATAAAAATAAAAAATAAAGTAAAATTTCTTCAAAGCTACATTAAAAAGGAACAGGTATTGCCAATTTAATAATATTTTTTAACCCTATGTATCCCAAGTATTATTTCAATATACTATAATGTATATAAAACATATTAGTGAGTTTTTTGTATTTTTCAACTAAGCTTCAGAAATATATCTTTTTTCTTTCTTTTTTTTGCAGCTTTTACCAGGGGCTGGGCTTGAACCTGCCACTGCTGGTATATGGGGCCATATATGGGGCTGGTGCCTTACTCCCTGAGTCATAGGTGCTGCCCTTTTTTTTTTTGCAGTTTTTGGCTGGGGCTGGATTTGAACCTGCCGCCTCCGGCATATGGGGCCAGTGCTCTACTCCTTTGAGCCACAGGCACCACCCGAAATTGATATATATTTTATACTAAAAGCACATATCAGTTCTAACAAAGTTTTCATGATTAATACTTGATTTGGATTTCATAAAATTTGTACTTGAAAAAGTAGATTTATATACTTAAGGTGTTGGAAACATATTAAATATTTCCCAGTAACTGAATCAGCTCTCAATTTCTACATTTAAATGAACTAAAATTAAGCATAATGAAGAATTCAGTTCCTATGGCTCAAAGGAGTAGGGCACCAGCCCCATATGCTGGAGGTGGCAGGTTCAAACCCAGCCTCGGCCAAAAATTGCAAAAAAAAAAAAAGAAAGAATTCAGCTCATCAGTTTGTCCAGCCACATTTCAAGGATACAGTACTTACCTATGGCTAGCAGCTACCATGTTGGACAGTGCAGCTCTAGAGAATATTGGGAAATTATTAATTGTATGACTACAGAGACTAGGCTAAGACCACACACCCATTACTTCAAAACTTTTCTCCTAAAACACATTCGTCTTCCCTGTTCATTACATTAGATACTCAGTAATGCTCTAATTATCTTTAGTTATCTTTTAAGTATCTTTCAGTTACCTTTTTTTTCAGTTACCTTTTAATTAAAAATTGTACTTTAGGGTGGCACCTGTGGCTCAAAGGAGTAGGGCGCAGGCCCCATATGCTGGAGGTGGCGGTTCAGGCCCAGCCACAGCCAAAACTGCAACAACAACCAAAAAATTGTACTTCAAAACAAGAGGTGGCTAGATTGTAACTGCAAAAAAATTTTTGTTTGTTTCCTTTTGAGTAAATACCTAAAACTAAATAAATATGTATGCCAGGACATATGGTAGCATAAATTTAACTTAACACAGTTCCTATTATATCCTTATTATTATTCTGGTACTATACTGCCTTGACTACTATAGTTGTATAAATTTGAAATTAGGTAGTGTGGGTCCTTTAACTTTTCAGTTCTACAGGTTCCCACTTGATTCTCAGTATCTCTATTGTTCACTTTTTAAGGCCATAGTTTGACTATATTTTCTTTAATTCTTTGAACCCATTATATTTATAATTGCCATGTCTTTGCTTGGTGCAGTGTCTGGGCCGTCTGGGATATGATTTCTAGTGGCTGCTTTTTTTCTTCCTTGACTCACTCACATTTTGCTTTTTCTTTATATACTATTATTTAATTTTTTCTTCAATAGTGGACATTGTAATAACTGAAGTTTATTTTTTATTTATCTCTTGTGAAGAATTTTTTTTCTTGTTTTAACAGATTATTTAATTGCAAGATCAAAATCACCATAAACTTGTAGAAGTTTGGTTTTAAGCTCTGTTTTAAGATATGTGGAAAGCCCAGCCGTTTCCCATGTTTCTTTAACATAGTTTGACTCAATCTCCAGACTGTCTCCTCTGCAGTCCTTGCCGAAGCTTAGTTTTAGGTTTTATTAGTATGTGTCTGGACTAGGGCTTATTTGGGGGCAGAAACTCTCAAAATATTCGGCCTCTTTGCATTGTTAAAAAATCATTGAGCATTTCCCAGAGCTTATGTAGGGCATACATACTATAAGGTATGAAACCATAAAAATTCTGAAAGAGATGTAGGAAATACTCTTCAAGACATCAACCTAGGCAAAGAATTTGTAACTGAGACACCAAAGGCAAATACAGTAACAACAAAAATAAACAAATGAAACTTAATTAAATTAAGAGCTTTCTGTACAGCAAAGGGAATAATCAGCAGAGTAAATAGATAACCTACAGAATGGGAGAGAATATTTACAATCTATATGTTCAATATCTGGAATCTACAAGGACTCAAAACAATAAAGCAGGAAAAAAAATCCATTAAAAAGTGGGGAAAAGACATGTTTAGACATAAAAATTAAGAACTTTAAGAAGTTATTTTGGGCCGGGCACAATAGCTTACTGTTTTGTCCTAGTACTCTGGAGGCCAAGGCTGAGGATTGCCTAAGGCCAAAAGTTCAAGACTAGCCTATGTATCATAATAAGATCCTAAAATTAGCCAGGGATGGCAACTTAGTATTTCCAGCTACTCAAGAGGATCACTTGAGCCTAGGAGTTGGAGGCGACAGTTAGCTGTGATCATCTCATTGCATTCCTGCCTGGGTGACAAAGAGAGATCTTGTCTCCAAAAAAAAAAAAAAAATTTCATTTAGCAAGTAACAAATTCACTGCATGTTAGCATAAATAGCAGTTTTATGAAAAATTACTTTATTTTCCAAACCAAAAAATAGTGACAAGATTAGAATCATTTTACATTCATAGAGATGTTAATATCTGATAATCAGACAGCTGATTGTCATATCTGCTTCTGTGAACACTGTGGTATAATATGTGTTTTGGATTGAAATATATGAAGAAGATTCAAATTTATAGTTGTAAAAAGTGTATATTAATAACCTTTTCAGGGGTAGTGCCTGTGGCTCAGTGGTTTGGGCGCCGGCCCCATATACCGAGGGTGGCGGATTCAAGTCTGGCCTGGCCAAACTGCAACAAAAAAATATCCGGATGTTGTGGCGGGTGCCTATAGTCCCAGCTACTTGGGAGGCTGAGGCAAGAGAATCGCCTAAGCCCAGGAGTTGGGAGGTTGCTGTGAGCTGTGACGCCATGGCACTCTACCTAGGATGATAAAGTGAGACTCTGAGAAAAAAAAAAAAAAACCTTTTCAAATAGTTGTGGATATTCTTAGATATCACATCCAAACTTGACAAATGGTTTGTGGTTTCTTAATGGTTAATGCAGTGTGGAATCTGAAACTATGTCAGAAAACTCTTTATACTCTGTAACATCACAATCCATCGGTCATCTTGCATGTTCAAAGGATCTTGTAGCCATGTATGATTTTGTAGTAATTTCTATTACTCATTTCAAAAATACCTGTTCTCTGAGTTGACCTAACTTGTTGACATATTTTATTATATAAAAAGTGTTGGTTTTATATCAATGTCAGCAGTAAAATTTGTGAATTTGGAAGCTCTTTATGAGTAGTTATTAATTCTCCACAGAGAATATTTTTTAAAAATCTAAGGGTCACGATTTAATGAAATTAATAATTTTTACTGCTATATTGAGGACATTCTAATGTGAAGCTGTTTTCACTTTTTTTCATCTACAGATGCGTGGTGGTGAAGAATGTAGTATTACTGATACATTTGCGTGGCACTTCCTTGACTGTGCAAAGGCACCACCAGTTTTATCCTCTGTTGTGTTTGTACTGTGAACCATCAGTGCAAATGTTGATATAGTGAAACAAGAAAATAATATCTTAAGATTATTATGAAAATAGTTTTTTGACCTTGTAGATCCCCAACTCTCTGCTCTAGGGCATGGTGCTTATTCATAACTAAGGTTGACACTGAGTTGCCCCAGGCATGTTAACAAGGTGTTTTGAGTTTCTCTTCATTTTCTCAAAACCAGGATTCCAATTTCTCTGAGCACTACTCTGCGCACCTCTTGGCCTCTCCTAATTCTATTAAGCTCTCAGTCTGTAGCAGCTTCTCCCTGATAAGCCCAGCCCACAGCCCTGTTGTCACCAGGCACCCCTCCTGGTGCCTGGTCTCTGCACAGGCCTTTCTTCTTCAGTCTCTCCCCCTGTAAACTCCAGCCAGTTCTTCTGCCCTGAATCTGGATTTCTATCTTCTCAGCTCAGCATGACTACCATGCTGTGTTTTGACTCTGTGTGTGTGGTTGGCAAATTGTCCTAGGCAGGGTTAGGTGATTATAATATTCATGTTGTGAGGGTTCCTTCCTTCAAAGATGACAGTTTTGCACTGCTACATACTACAGCCTACAATTAATTGCTTTATTTGCTTTGTCCAGTTTTATAATTGTTTACATCAGAGAGGGAGGCCTAGTCTGGTACCAGTTACTTCATTATGGCTGGAAACCAAACCAAAGTCTTCATTTTTAATTTTAGTTACTATATTTTTATTTCTAAACATTCTGTTTGGTTCTTTTGTTTTGCCTTATTACTTTTTATAGTTTCCTCTTTCTTAGATCTTTTAGCTTGTCTTTTGTTAAATATAATCATGATTCTTTTTATAATGTGTGTCTGATATCTGAAGTTTTTATGGGGTTATTTTTATATTGTCTTCCTGCTAGATATAGCTTTTGCATTTTAGATTACCTGTGTGGCTGGTCATCTCGACTATATGCTGGGCCTTTTACTATGTATTTATTTATGGGAGTTACTGCCAATCTAGGACTACCTTAAGTCAAATTCAAGGCTTGAAATGGCCTACCAGCGGTGTCCAACCTTTTTAAATTTTCTGTTGCACACTGAAGAGTAAGAGTTGTCTTGGGCCATATATTAACACACAAACAGTAATGAAAGCAAAAGAAATGGTCTGTGCATACTTTTTGCAGTATCCAAGACCACAGGTAAGCAAAACAGCCCTCAAGTAGTCTGTATTTGGCTTGGGGACCACAGGTTGGACACCCCTGGTAGATGCTTAAGTTTCCAACCAGAGCTATAATTCTGTACTAGGACTAGTTTACTCCACCTTATTCTCATCCTGAGTTATAACCCTTATTTATTGTCTAGGGAATGTCTTTGTTAAAATCCTTACTTTGGGGGGGGCTCTGGGCTTTTATTGCTATTCCCTTTGCCCCTGGAGTCATTGAAAAGATGGTTACATTTTTCTGGGTCACAGATTACTTCAGAATAGTGACAGCTTCCATACACGTTTACCCCTGGATTCCTTTTGCTCTTTAGTTTTCAGCTGGTAATTCTTTAACTGTCTCGTTAGCTCGGAGATGATTTTAGGAAGTTGTATTTTTGTTTTAAATCTAGTTTTGTTCATTGTTTACAGCCTAAAGGATGGTTTCAGTAAACTAGTTTGCTGTAACAGAAAAGTAGAAAATTGTGTCATTTAAATTCTAATTTAAATTCAGTAGTAAGCCATAATACTATACAGGAAAGTCCTGGTTACTTGAATTTTTATGGTTATTGTTATTGGCAAGCTACTCTTTATGGTTAAAAAAATACATTAGCTTGGCTGCTTTTATTCCGTAATAAGTATATTTTGACTGAAAAGATAAATGAACTGTAAAAATATCTATATTATATAATATGTACAGTATTATATAGTAGGGTAACTTACATCATTTACTATATAAGATACCATTGTAATATTGTAAATATTATAAATAAATGTTTCTAAATATTGTAAATATTCTATAGGTGAGATTATTGAGTATGTATTAACTCTAAAATATACCATATATTTCAGTTTTAAAAAGTTTGTCACTTAAATTTCATGGGTATTAGTGGTAATCCTATACGTTGACAGTTGTCATAAAGTTAGTTAAAATTTAGTCCTTTGATGTTTTTCTATAAGATTAAAAATCGTGTTTGCTTAAAATATCTAAGGAACTTGGTCCTTTATGTGATTCAGTTTTAGAAACTCAGTCTAATAAATGAATAATATCTCTTTAAGAAAAGATTTAGATGCTTATAAATGCTTATTTTGACATTCATATAACTGATTTAAAAATTACTTAGGTGCTCATTGTGATGAACAATTTTAGACTCTTAATGTAGCTCTAAACTTACATAAACAAAATTCACAATATTTTAATAGTATAATTTTTGTCATTTAAAGTGAAAACTTACTAAAACACCCTTCCAAAACCTTCCTTGCTACATTTTTAGTTTGGAAAATTCACATTGTTTCTATTTCTTCTGTCTTCTTAAATCAGTTAATAATGTCCGTAGTTAAACACAGTTTATCATAATAGTATTTTGTATGTTTCTGAGAATTTGACAGAATGAGGCTTTATATAAATGTAGACATTTTCTTTTTATTTGCAAGAATTAAAATGATGCACATGCTTAAATTTAATAATTTTGAGGAATGAAATTAAAGAACATGGCTAAAGTTATGCCTTTTGCATTTGGCTGTCTGTAACTGAATACTTGCACCAGAAATGGGAAGATCATGTGTCCTCCTTGCCATAGTTCATTTGAAAATGACACGTTGAATTTTGTGATCCTGCCTTAGTTTTAACTATCTGTTGTTATGTCAGCTGCTATCCTTCTTCCCTCACAAGGCGATAGAGTTGAGATGCACCAGTAGAACAACTAAAAACAACCAAGTCTTTGGTCATGTCCCAGGGTTAAAGATAACTACGTGTGTAGGAGGATTCTTGAATGGCTATAGTACTCATGAATTTATATACTAGTGATAGCCATGTTAAGTTTTCTCTTTTTTCTTTCAAACTTTACTTTCTTTTCTTTCTTTCTTTCTTTTTTTTTTTTGAGACAGAGCCTCAAGCTATCCCCCTGGGTAGAGTGCCATGGCATCACAGCTCATAGCAACCTCCAACTCCTGGGCTCAAGCGAGTCTCCTGCCTCCGCCTCCCAAGTAGCTGGGATCACAGGCGC
>CAUYQV010049855.1:0-10691 GCA_963574575.1 Galagoides demidoff | reverse complement strand
GGAATTAATTTATTATGTGCTATGTCATGTTATGGAATATTTTAAGCAAAAATAAATATTCCTCATCATGGACATTCTGTGTGTGGTTTCTTAATAAGTCTCTTCAAGACTTATTTCTTAATTTTACTGACTGCTTCATTTAGTTATTATGAGTCTCAAATATGCTTTGGATCATGATACTTTCTATAGTAGTCTTCAACTTCAATCCCTTGTTAGCTTTGTCATAATTATGGTTAATTTTCCCAATTCAACACATGCAAAGTTAAGATGTATACATCTATTCTAATATTACCTTCACTTTCTTGCATTTTCAATAAATATTGGAACCCATTTTTTAATGTATGGTACATCACTTTCAGATATTCCAGATTGAAAAGAGGAAAGGAAACATCTGTAGCCTTTAAATAATCTGCTGCCACCTTGAACTTACTTTATAATATCTAATACTTGAGATATGCTAATAAACAGAAGTGAATATTCTTTGATAGTTGGTAATATTGAACATCTCCATTTCTAATTTTCTTCTAATTTATTAAAAGCACCCCTTGGGTACTCAGAGTCTCTAAGGCTACATTTAAATAAAACGAGAGTGGGGTATTAGTACACAATTGCTGATGTTTTCACAATTCTCAGTTTTAGCTTGAATATAATCCAAGTTGGGGTAGTTTGAAGAGATATCAGCAGGCATGTGGAGCAGGACTAGAGTATGGTTGCACTCCCCCACGGAGTCTTTTCCATCTAGGTATATGAAAACCCCACATTTTGGAATACAGCAGAGATCTGGAAGAGGGGGTAAAATGCAGTTCTAGAGAAATGACATAATGTAGTCAGTAACTGATTTCTTCAGTTTGTTTCCTGTAGTTGGAAAGTCAATGTTTCCTCAACATTGAAATGTCACTTCTTTCATTAAAGACTTTTTTTTTAATTTAGAAAGAAATATCACAAGGCTTCACTTTCAAGAATAAAGCTTTTTGTTTAGATCCTTTTTGAGGGTATTCTATTTATTGCAGTAAGATTGTTTTTTTCTTTTATTCATTTAGAAAACTGAACCATCTTAAAATGTACTTGAAAATATGGAGTCTTTGGAGGCATGAAAACGCATGAGTCTTTTTCATGTAGAATAGTCCATGATTCTGGCCACTCCTTTGCTCATGTAGTTTCTGACCTATATATTAACAATTCTGTCAGACTACTCATGTCTAAGGTGAGCTCATTTACATTATACATTTGAATATAGACTTTTTTAGATGGATTAAGCATCATCAATATAGGATTTAATTAACTTGGTAATAATTTGGGGTCCTCATCAAATATTTAATCAATAGTTTAATCAATAGCCAATAGCTATCTTCCTTCCTGGCACCCCTTTCCATTTCTAGTTACTTCAGTCAGCCTGAAACTTGAAGTTCTAAATATGAAGAAACATCTTCTAAACACCCTTTCATGATTACCTTGTGATAAATTAGCTCTCTAAGGGCTCTCGTTATACCTTTACTTATCCTATTACATACATTTGCTTGACTGCATTAAGTATATGTCTCTTCAGCTTCCTTCTTGGAATAATATTTCTGGAAAGCTATGTGTATATGGGATATTATTTTCCACTCTACCAAACTCGATGTGTATTTGTGCTTAATGTTTTTGAAATGGACATTCTCTCTTGTCTTTTAAAATGTGGTAATATTTATCTAATTACTTCAGTGCTATTCTAATTGCACAAATGCATTCATACAGTTAATTTACTGGGGCTTCTATATTTTCATGTATGGTAGACTAACAAGTATGCTCCTCTTAAAAAAAAATCCTGAAAAATATTTTAAATAACTTAGTGACTCAGCTGCATGACCTGGAATAATGCATGCTGCTGTCTGCATAGTGCTGCATTGCCATGAAAGATGCTGGAACTCCTACTCTCATCAAAGGAACAGTTTAGAACTTTATTATTTTATAGAAATCTTCAGCCCCTAAGTGATACAAGGAGAGCCCTTACACATATTTCATAGCTTCCTGATACCAAAGCTGAGATGGGGAAATTTTTATGTGTATGCTCTGCATTCATTGGTTTTCCAGAGGAGTGTTATCATTTTTCATCAGGTTCTCAAAGGAATCAGAAAAAATAATTGGTTACAATGGTCTGGAAAAGAAAAACAGCACTGTAATATAGTATATATTTGAATAACTAGTGCAAAAACCTCAACTCTTCAAGCAGGACTTGGCAAGTTTAGAATGGCTACATTGGTCAAAAAAATAGTAAGTAGACAATGTATTGTCATTGGAGGTAACAGAGAAAAGCTGAAAGAAGAATGAAGAAAAGGTGGATGACAGATAACAATGAAATACAGAGTGTCAGGTAGCTCTTCCATGCCTCTTTGTTGTACTGCAGAGGCCACATGGAGAGACATCATTAAGGAATCCCTCCGAAACCAACCACCACTCCCAAATCAGTTATGCTAGACTCATATCTTTGATTGAATTTCCATACTCTCTTTATATTTCTGCAGAATTTACCTTTATCTGTGTAAAATGAAACAGATTGTCACAGAAACTTTATCCCTTACAACCCAAAATTAGAGTGACATGACCTGCCCTCTTTGAGTTTCTCACTCGGTGTAACTGAATTCCATGACTCCTGCTATCTGGTCAAGAGATGCCCTGGAAAATAGCTGGCCTGAGGACCAAATCTCATCCTAAAATTCAGTACACTTTACCCCTGAGTTCTATATCTGGTTGCCCCAAATATACATATCATGAAATTAGTATCTAATATCCCTTATTCCGAAATCTTACTAGACAAAGATCAGGAATATTGTGGAGTGGCAAGGGTAGATAAAATGACACAAGGAAGTGGGTGGTGCCTATGGCTCAAGGAGTAGGGTACCAGCCCCATATACCAGAAGTGGCAGGTTCAAACGCAGTCCTGGCCAAAAACTGAAGAAAAAAAAAAGGACACAAGGAAGAAGACGGGTATGGACTAACAGTGAGCAAATGGAAAGATTTTTACCCAAGATATGTTTAGTAACATGCTCACCTATTAGGAGCACATAACATACTATCTTTCACCTTCAATATGTAGTGTTCAGACTATGTATTTTTGTGTTTCCTCTGAATGTTTTCTTCAGAGTATTTATTTAAAACTACATCTCAGATGTTTATGAATTACAAATTATATTCTTAGGATACTTGCTGAGAAACATGTAAGAAGTAATTCTCTGCAGTGATATACAATACTATATTCAAATCTTTCACTTGGCTATGGAAAAGCTAGCATTCTCTAGAAGTATTGTCAAACTTACTATTTTATATTAACTGTTTCTTTAGGTTTTTTTGAGGTAGGCAAAGTCTCATTCTGGCACCTTGGGGTTGAGTGCTATGACATCATAGCTCACAGCAACCTTAGACTTCTTGACTCATGATCCTCTTACCTGAGCCTCCCAAATAGGTGGAAATACAGGTACCCACCACAATACCCAGCTATTTTCTTCATAGACACAGAGGTCATGCTCTCGCTTATACTGGTCTTGAACTCCTGAGCTCAAGCAATTCACCTGTCATGGCCTCCCAGAGTGCCAGGATTACAAGTGCGAGTCACTGCAACCAGCCTCTTTAATTATTTACTAGGTATAATCTCATCTAAGTTTCTGGTACCCATAGTTCTTAGTGAGGACTCATCTTGCCCCGCTGCCTTGCTTGAAAAAAGAAAAAAAATAAATACCGACTTTTCTATACTCTGCCATGTCAAGAAACTATAATGAACCTTAAGTTACATCCTTCTCTCCCCACCAAATCCATTCATATTTTTTTCTTATAGAAACAATCAACCTATAAAAACTGGGTTATACATTTTTTCTCTTTCCTTTCTTAGAGTACATAGGAACAGTAGAGTAAAAAGATGTATAGAAATATATTTTTAAATTATTTTAATTAATTTGTAATCATGATTCCCTGAGCTTGTACAGATGGAAATAATCTATCACTTACCTTTGACAAGACTCTGTAAATTACAATCATCTGTGCATCCCTTTTAAAATCAACCCTCACGTATAATACCAAAAATAAAAAGTTCATTATGTAATCCAGAGGGAATATTGTAGCACATAATGATGTAAGAGTTAGCATCCCAGAGAATATTAGTCCCTAAGGTTTCCTTTCTTTTGCTAATTAAAAATATCTTAGTTGTTATACTAAATGTAACTTGTGATTTATCTATTTAGCCTATAAGAATACCAAGTTAACCCACCTAGTATTCAGTAGCCAGACACATACAAGGGTGTGTAAGTGTTAGTGCCTCAGGCACCTAAAAGTCTGAGGGGTGGGGGTGGGGGAAATGCAAATGGATGGTGGAAAGAGTCTATAAAACAGGAAAATCAACAAATATTATCATTGGCAAAAGAGGAAGTGGATCATCAAGAATTAACTCTGATCCCACCCAGTGCTCTAAGTTGGCACTCTGTGCATTAGGACACAAAACTTTCTACTCCTGTAACATACTTGTAATATATTTGCAATCTGTGGATAGCAGCATACTTTTCTGTTCTAGAACCCCTGGCCTCAAGCCATACTCCTGCCTTAGCCTCCCAGTGTTTGGATTATAGGCATGAACCACTGCTCCCATCCTGGTAATGTGGTGTCCTAAATCCAGAAGTTCTATTCTGTGGACTATGGAATACAAGACCCACAGACTTACAGCAAGTGGTCTGGATTTAAAAATATAAAAGGAATACTAATTTCATGTTTTGTCCAATTCATTTCCATTGATTTTACTAACTTCTGTTAGTAAAAAAAAACATTTATTAAGGAATAAATTATATTGAAATGATATTTCTTCACCTAAGATTTGTTGAATACATTTTATATACAGAACAGAAATATGCCCCCACTCAACCAACAAGAAAACATATCTGGAAAGATGAAAGGATCGAGTCAAGAATCTACTAGCAAATGAGATGCAAGCTCCATAATTTTCTTTGAATTTTTCTGAAAAGTAACTCATGTTTTTCCTAATAGAGTTCTGAAAGGAGAGATCCAGAACTCCTACCTATAGTCCTCTCATGAGTGAAGACAACCTGATCAAAAATGGAGCCAACTCCAATGGAAACTGAGTCAACAGGTAAGATGAAGAAACAACTCTGGTAATAAACTTTCAACCATAGAATTCACCTATTTCCAAACTACTTTATTTTATTTATTTTATATTATTGTTTGGATACATTTATTTAAATAGCACAATAAATACTGTAAACTTACTGCTCGTTCCCCAAATTTAAATATCACTAGTGATCAAATATGGTGATAGTTAATTCCTTTCCTATCCTTCCCCCTGCCTGAGAGTAAAAGTAACTAATATCCTGATATTTGAATGTATAATTATATTGTTTACTAAAATTAAATTATCTTTATCACATATATACTTGTCTTTTTATTTTTACCAGGTTTGGAATTTAAAAATTATCTTACTGCATGCAGAATTTTATTTTAGTTTTTTCACTCAACATGAAGTTACTAAATTCACTGACAAAATTATGGGATTTTATGAAGTGTTCAAGCATACGAGTTATAGTTATCCCAGAAGGGGAAGAAGAATGCTCCAGGGGACTGGAAGCCATACTAGAGAATATTATAAATGAAAATTTCCCAAATATCACCAAAGATTTTGACACACTCCTTTCAGAGGGATATCAGACTCCAGGTCATCTCAACTCTAATACAGCTTCTTCAAGACACATTGTGATGAACCTGTCCAAAGTCAAGATAAAAGAAAGATTCTGCAAGCTGCCAGGAGTAAGCACCAATTGACCTATAGGGAAAATCCATCAGGGTGACTACAGACTTCTCTAATGAAACTTTTTGAGCCAGAAGATAAAGGTCATTTAGCTTTAATCTACTTAAACAGGATAATTTCCAGCCCAGAATTCTGTACTCTGCTAAGCTAAGGTTTAAAAGTGATGGAGAAATCAAATCTTTTACTGATATGCAAACATTGAGGAAGTTTGCCACAATAAGACCAGCTGTACAGGAAATACTTCAATCTGTCTACACACTGACCAACATAATGGACTACCAGCAAAGTAAGCACCCAGAAATTTAAAGACAGAACCTAGTTTCCACAATGATGTAAAAGATAAAACTAAGCAATGGACTTTCACAAAGTAAGATGAAAAAAAAAATTGCTACAACACTTATTAATTATCTCAATAAATGTTATTGGCTTGAAGTCCCCACTGAAGAGACAAGATTGGCTGATTGATTTAAAAAACACAAGCCATCGAGACCAGGGAAGATGGCCGACTGGTAGCAACCCTGGTCAGAGGCTCCTGAGGAAAGGAAGAAAAACTGGTTGGAATCAGAATCTATGAAGCCAAAGACAGGAGCTGAGCCCAGAAAAGAAGTTCGGCAAGCTGTAAATTCAAGGAAGAGCATTTAAGAACACAAAATACAGGTACAAAGCTGACCCCAGAACTGCTTGCTAGAGCCGCACAGAGGAGTCCCCTGCTCTGGGCAGGCACAGAATGACTAGCTAGAGCCTTGTGCACCCCCACGGGCAGTGGTGGAGGAGTTCCCCACTCTGGGAGGGCCCAGAACTGCTTGCTAGAGCCATGTACCCCATGGGCGGTGGAGGAGATCTCCACTCCAGGGCTCTGGGTGGGCCCAGAACTGCTTGCTAGAGCCACATGCCTCCTGTGGGTGGCGGGTGGTCACAGAGGAGTCCCCTGTTCCAGGCAGCCACAGAACTACTTGCTAGAGCCTCATGTGCTCCACGGGCTGCAACGGAGGAGTCCCCAACTTTGGGAGGGCCCAGAACTGCTTGCTAGAGCTTCGTGCACCCCACGGGCGGCAGAGGAGACCCCTGCTCCAGGGCTCTGGGCTGGTCCAGAGCTGCTTCTTGCTAGAGCTGCATGCCTCCCTCGGGTGGCGGGTGGCCACAGAGGAGTCCCCAGCTTTGGGCAGGCACAGAACTACTTACTAGAGCCATGCGCCCCACATGGGTGGTGGCAGAGGAGTCCTCCACCTGGGGTAGGCCCAGAACTGCTTGCTGGAGTCAAACACCTGATGGGCAGCAGAGGAGATCTCCACCCCAGGCTCCTGCTCTGGGCAGGCCCAGAACTGCTTCCTAGTGACACAGGCATCCCACGGGGAGTGGTGGAGGAGTCCTCCATTCTGGGTAGACCCCAAAAAGCTTGCTAGAGACACACACACACCACAGGGGCCAGCACAGGAGTTCCCTGCTCCAGGCACCCGTGCTGGGTGGGTCCAGAACTGCTTGCTAGAGCAACGCGTGCCATGCAGGTGGCGGTAGAGGAGTCTACTGCTCTGGGTGGGCCCAGAACTGTTTGCTAGAGCCATGTATGTCCCACGGGTGGAGGCAGAGAAGATCCCTGCTCTGGGTTCCCGCAATGGGAGGGCTCATATCGCTTGCTAGTGCTATGCATGCCCCACGTGCTGTGGTAGAAGAGTTCCCCGCTCCAGACACCAGTGTTGGGTGGGCCCAGAACTGCTTGCTAGAGCCAGGTGCAGCCTGTGGGTGGCAGGAGAGGAGTTCCTAGCTCTGGGCTCCTTTGCCTGGAGGGCCCAGATCGGCTTACTAGCACTAGTGCTAGCACTGTGCGTGCCCCAGGGGCAGTGGCAGAGGAGTCCCCCACTCCAGACAACCATGTGGGGTGGGGCCAGAACTGCTTCCTAGAGCAACACACAGCCTGCAGAGACACGGTGGAGGACTCTACTTTTCCAGGCAGGCCTAGAACTTTTTGCTAGAGCCACGTGCATCCCACGGGTTGTGGCGGAGGAGTTCCCTTGCTCCAGCATCCCATGCCGGGAGGGCCCAGATCGACTTGCTAGTGTCACACACATTCAGTGGGCGATGGTGACAGAGTCCTCTGCTCCCCCTCCCCCCAGCTACTCTGGTGGGGCTGAACTAGGACTGATCTGGTCGCTCACGTGCCCTGCTGCTACTGCTGCCGTTCCCCACCCCTAGCTCCTCCAGGGGGGCTGAGCTAAGCCTAATCTAGCCACTACAATTCCCCTATTCCACCAGTTGCCCCAGTGGGGCTGAACTAGGAATGATCAGGCTGCTTTTGGTCTCCTACCCCCGGTCACCCTGGTAGGCCGAATAAAGTCTAATCCAGCTATGCACACTCCTGTGCAGCTGCTGCCATTCCACTGTGCCCCGGTAGCTCCAGCACCCAAGAACTGGGAGAAGATAACAGACATGCTCTGTCTGTCTCTCTGGGCAACCGAAAGAAGCCACCAATGGAACGGATCTGATAAGGTCTCCAAACAAGGTGAACTGAACATGGGGGAGAATCAGTGGGAACACTCTGCCAACTTGAAAAACCAGAGTACTTACACTCCACCAAGGAAAAATGGGGCAGATTCAATTGAAAACCTCATCCATAAACAGATGGCTGAGATATCAGAAATCGAGTTCAGAATTTGGATAGCAAATAAGATTAACAGAATGAAAGAAAAGAGGGAATGAGAATTAAAAGAAATTATACAAAAGATATCTCAAGAAATTATTCAAAAGATATCTCAAGAATTCAATGATTTACAAGATAAAATGACCAAAGAATTTGAAATACTGAGACAAGAGGTTGCAGGCCTCAAGGATCTGAAAGATATGGTGGAATCCCTCCGTAACAGAGTGGAACAGGCAGAAGAAAGGATCTCTGATTCTGAAGACAAAGCTTTTGAAGAAGCCCAAGAACGCAAAGATCAAAAGAAATGGAGAGCAAAAACTGATCTTTCTCTCAGAGAGCTCTTGGATAATTCGAAGAAAACTAATATTCGCCATATAGGAATCCCTGAAGATGATGAATTGCTTCACAAAATACAGGGACTCTTCTTCATTAAATTATGAAAGAGAACTTTCCAGACATACCAAGAGATTTTTAAATTCAGATAGAAGATAGTTTGAGAAACCCAGCACAACTCAACCCAAATAAGATATCCCCCAAGCACATCATAATTAACTTCATTAAAGTTAAGATGAAAGAGAAACTTCTGAAAGCAGTCAGATGTAAGAAAACCACAACCTACAAGGGGAAGAGTATTAGGATGACTGCAGATCTCTCGACTGAAACCTTTCAGGCTAGAAGAGGATGGTCATCGACTTTTAATCTCCTAAAACAAAATAACTTTCAACCCAGGATCCTGTATCCAGCTAAACTGAGTTTCATCTATGATGGAGAAATTAATACTTTAATGACACTCACATGTTGAATAATTTTGCCATAACTAAACAAGCTCTCTAGGAAATTCTCAAACCTATCCTCCATAACGACCAGTGCAATCCTCCACCAGAAAGTAAACCCACTAAGAAGCTTTTTGTCACATTCCAACTTCCACAGTGGCAAAGGATAAAAATATCTACTGGAATTTCGAGCAACTCCATGTCCAAAATTTTACCAGGTTTATCAGTAATTTCAATCATTGTGAATGGCTTAAATTGTCCTCTAAAGAGGCACAGATTGCCTAATTGGATACAGAAAATTAGACCAAACATCTGCTGTATTCAAGAAGTGCACCTTACTTTAAAAGATAAATATAGACTCAGGGTGAAGGGATGGTCATCTATATACCAGGCAAATGGAAAGGCGAAAAAAGCAGGTGTTGCAATTTTATTTGCAGATACAATAGGGTTTAAACCAACAAAAGTAAGCAAAGACAAGGATGACCACTTTATATTTGTTAAGGGTAATACACAACATGACGAGATCTCAATTATCAAGATCTACACACCCAACCAGAATGTACCTAAATTTACAAGAGATACTCTAACAGGTATGAACAACATGATCTATCCCAGCTCCATTATTGTCAGAGATTTTAACACTCCTTTGGCAGTGTTGGACAGATCCTCCAATAAGAAGCTTAGCAAAGAAATTTTGAATTTAAATTTAACTAGTTAACTTTTGGACCTAACAGACATCTACAGAACTTTTCATCCTAACAAAACTGAACATACATTTTTCTCATCAGTCCATGGAACATACTCCAAAATTGATCACATCTTAGGTCATAAGTCTAACCTCAGTAAATTTAAAAGAATAGAAATTATTCGATGCATTTTCTCAGACCATCATGTAATAAAAGTCGAACTCAGTAACAACAGGAATTTGCAGTCTTGTACAAAAACATGGAAGCTAAATAACCTTATGCTGAATGATAGATGGGTTAGAGATGAGATCAAGAAGGAAATTACCAAATTTTTAGAACAAAATGACAATGAAGACACGAGTTATCAGGACCTCTGGGATACTGCAAAGGCAGTCCCAAGAGGGAAATTTATAGAATTACAAGCCTTCCTCAAGAGAATGGAAAGAGAAGAAATTAACAACTTAATGGGACATTTTAAGCAACTCGAAAAGGAAGAACATTCCAATCCCAAACCCAGAAGAAGAAAAGAAATAACCAAATTTAGAGCAGAATTAAATGAAATTGAAAATAAAAGGATTATAGAACATATCAGTAAATCCAAAAGTTGGTTTTTTGAACAGGTCAATAAAATAGATAAACCTTTGGCCAGCTTAACCAAGAAAAAAAGAGTAAAATCTCTAATCTCATCAATCAGAAATGGTAAAGATGAAATAACAACAGTCCCCTTAGAAATTAAAAAAATCCTTAATGAATATTACAAGAAACTTTATTCCCAGAAATATGACAATCTGAAGGAAATCGACCAATACTTGGAAGCA
>CAUYQV010049854.1:0-19025 GCA_963574575.1 Galagoides demidoff | reverse complement strand
GCCTGGGCTGGATTCGAACCCACCACCTTAGGTGTATGTGGCTGGCACCTTAGCCACTTGAGCCACAGGTGCTGAGCCAGCAACCTCAAACTTTTAAGCTCAAGTGATCCTCTTGCCTTAGCCTCCCCAGTAGCTGGGACTACAGATGCCTGCCACAACACCTGGCTATTTTTTTTAAAGAGGTGGATTCTCACTCTTCCTCAGACTGGTCTTGAACTCATAAGCTCAGACAATCCACCTGTCTAGGTCTCCCAGAGTGCTAGGTTTATAGGTATCGTGTCTTAAATCTAAATCTTTTATCCAGTGAGAGTTGATTTTTGTCAGTTGCGAGAGGTGAGGGTCCAATTTCAGTCTTTTACACATGGCTACCGGTTCTCCTGGCACCATTTATTAAATAGGGATCTTCCATTTTCTTTCCCCTCCTGACATCACCGTGCTCATTCCCCAACTAAATACCCACCCTTTAGTACTTAGTCACAGAAGCACTTGAGTAATCAGTGGCTTTTGTTGCTCCATCATTTACAATTGTTCAAGAGCCTTGACTATGTGAATTTTGAGAACAGTTATTATTCTAATAAAAGTGAATATTTTAACTTAAGTGGTTCCTATTATGTGTCAGGCATTATTGGGACAGAGGCTTATGGCAATTTTTTGATTCAATCATATCTATGAAAGAGGTATAATTGAGGCCTTTTTACAAATATGAACACTGAGACTTAGCAAAATGACCTAACCTACCCAGCTAATGAGAGGAGGCACAGGATTTAACCCAGGAGTGCCTCTCTCCAGCCCTGTGGCATTCACTTGGCCCTGCCTACCTCTGTTTCTTCAGGGAGAGCCAGCAGATGGGTGCATCAGCACCTGTGGTCTGAGTGGGCACATGCCAGCCAAAGGGAGGTCACAGAGCCCAGCCCAGGTCTTTGGAGTGGGAACCTCTGTGCACCTGTGTGAGCCACTGGAGAACTTCTCAGACAATGGGTGTGCAGTCCAAGTCCCCAGGAGGTACAACACTGCTTTCCAGTGCTTTGTACCAGTGTCACATGGCAGGCTGGTGACAGGGGCTGACCCCACAGACCGGAATGCCAGCACCCTGCTTGTTGGCAGTGAGCTGCCCATGAGCTGACCAGAGGAGGGCATGGCCTGCCTGACAGGGCTAAGCTCTGCCTGATGAGAGCACATCTCTCCCTCCCTGGCCCTGCTCTCCAAGGTTCTGAAGTCTCGTTTCTGATATTTCGTGAAGGGTTCTCCCTTCTTTCATGATGCAGAGGACCAAGTATAGGCTCTGGCTCCAGTTCAGCTTCATCTCAAGCCAGTTCTGCCAACGATGTGATCTTGAGCAAGTTGTTTGCCTTCTTAGAGCCTCAGCTTCTCCGTCTATAAAAGGGGAAGTATGATACCCAAACTCGAAGCGCTGGGATGAGGATTCAATGGATGATGGAGAGACTGACATGTTTGTTGTAGGTGTTCACAAATCTCTCTCCTCCTTTCTAGCAGACAGGGGAGATGGTGAGAGGGCAGTTGAAGAACATGTGAAGTTGCTGGGAGGGCAGGCAAGGAGTGACCCACTGCCACCTACAGCCCTGCTCTGGTCAATGGCAGCCTCACTCAAACATGCTTAGCCATTGGTGCTGATTAAACTGGCTGTTATAAACCTCTATGTGGACATGGGATCAGCTTCACTCCATTTCCATAAGGTGAAGGAACCCACCATGGTGTGGCATCAGGCAAGTCACTCAATTTCCTCATATGTAAAATGGGGATGTTGGTATCGTATTGGGTAGCATGGATGCCCACATAGATCCTGCAGGGGCTGTCCACGGCTCAGAGCCTGGCATGCAGGATGTGCTCTGTTCATGGTTATTATAACCACTCTGGGCCACGGATTTGGTTCCCAACCTGGGTTGCCTATCTGGGGACATGCCCCCTGGGAGAGTGTGGCTGGTTCACCAGGGGTCCCTGGTAGCCATGTCCTCCATCATAGGTACTAGCTGAGGAACGGTGGCCCAGGTGTCTGTGAAGGCTGCAATCCAGGGACATTCCTACTTGGCAGAAACTTCAAAACCAGAGGGAGACACTGGTCAGGCAAGCTGTTAGACCTGGGGTTTATGAGGCAAACTTAACCTGCCTGTAACCACAGAGTGTACCAAGAAACATTGACCCCCCTGCTCCTACAACTGTAGGCAGATGGAGAGCTCGGGGGGAGGGAATCCCGAGGACAGATGCCAGTGGATAGCTCCTAAAGATGGATCTCTGATTCTTTCCCCTAGAATATCCCAAGAACAGACCACCCCCACCTGGCCCTGCTCCTCCTCTTTATGAGGGAATCACTTGGGTGGGGAGGCTCAGCCAAGAGCCTGGTGTCTCTCCTGGTGGAAGGTGGACTCTTGGAGTCTCCTAGTCATGAGGCACAGGCAGACAGAGGCTGGATCCTTCAGTCAGGGGTCTTCCAGTGGTGCCTGCTGTGGACCTGACTTCATGCTGGGTCTGCAGGTCCCCTGCTAGGGGAGCTCTCAGTGTACAGGAGCAGGGACGGGTCTGAAGACAAAGCAGACAAAGTCCATGAATTGGCAGAATAACGTGATGCCTAAGAGCACAGAACCTACTTGGGGTTCATGAGTCCTGCCACCTAGTAGCCATGTGACAGCTGGTAAGTGACTTAACCTCTCTGTGTCCCAGCTTCCTTATCTATACAAATTTGGATAACAGTACCTGCCTCATAGGGTGATTTTAATTTGGGGGTAAAGGGTAGATGTGTTAACAGGTCAGCAAATCAGCATGAATGTCTCAGATGCCACAGAAATGGAGTCAGGTGACCTGGTCAGTGCTGAGGGGCTTGTTATGTTGGTTGGCATGACCCAGTGGTCCCAAAGGAAGGGATGCTGCAACCAAGCCTTGAAATCCTAATTGTTGGCCATGAAAGGAGAATCAAAGGCCAGAAGGAGGGACAGAGGTTAGAGCATGAGGACAAGGGGGACATTTGGAGTCACTAACGCCCAAGAGAGAGGAGGCTGGAGGGAGGGGACAGGGCTGAACCCCAAGGGCTACAAAATCTAGGAGGCACTTAGGAAGACAGGGTGGCATGGGAGAGGGCCAGGTGGGGGCAGGAGGACCAATTTGGACAGGAGGTGATTGCCAGAGTCCAGAGACCAGAGAGGGTGAGGGCTGCCCCAGGACACTGAAGTGATAAAATGCACAGGCCTCCCTGGTGGCCTTAGGTGACAGTGGGTGGGGAGGCCTCAGAATGCTGCTCAGTCTGCTGGCAGGACGCAGAGGGTGAGCTCCATCATGTTGGAGACCTGTGTCATGCCCAGCACTCTGCTAAGTCACATTCACTCAACCCTCGAAACAGCCCCCTCAGACAGGTGTTCACTTCCTCCCCAAACAGGGGAGGAAATTGAGGCCCAGATAGCGTCAGTGACTTGTCTAGGTCCACACAGCCCAGAAGCACAGGCTCGGGATCTCTGGCTTTTAGTTCCTACTGCCTGTTTATCTTCGACTGTCTTTAGGAAAACCAAACACGGGGAGGACAGCACCACGCCTTGGCCCCCACAAGCGCAGCCAGGCAGAAACTCTGCTGCTGAGTCAGACCATACAAACCTTATGAACCGACACCGCCTCACGTGACTTACAGATATTTTTATTTTTGCTTATTTTAACTCAGCCAAGAACTTCAAAAGAGCATCATTCCTGGAGGGTTTGTTCATCACTGTGCCACAGTCTATGGAGCCCGTGAGCAGGAAGGAAATGGGCAGGTTCAGAGACCAACCCATCTGTCTCCTGTGTTTCTTATAAAGTTGGGAAGCTAGCTGGGCCTGGTAGCTTACTCCTATGATCCCAGCTACTTGGAAGGCTGAGGATGACTTGAGGGCAGAAGTTCAAGACCAGCCTGAGAAGCATAGTGAGACCTCTGTCTCTTAAAAATAAATAAATAATAAAGTTGAGAAGCTGGGACCCTGGGACTGGGCTTTCCTCTGACCTGAAGTGTTTGGCCACCTCTGGAATGGGGGTTGGAGCTTAGACCAGAGGCCTAATTCACTTGGGGTAGAAAAGGTGTCAGCAGGAGGCATTTCCACACTGGGAGGGTGCTTTGGCAGATCAGCCCTAGAGCAGGGCCAGTGACTGTGTTATCTCCTAGCTGCTCTTGACACCCGGGAAGGAGGAGAACAGTTCATCAGGTGCCACACCGCTGACACCTCAGAGGCATGTAGCAAGGATGAGAATCGGGGCTCAGAAAGGTTAAGTTGACGGGCCTAGGTCACACAGCTCGAACAGCATTGCCCAACATTGCAACACAGGTGCCAGGAGCCCACCACAGCCTCTCTCCAGTCCCAAGGGCTGCACGTGTGACTCTCGTAAAAGTCTTTACTTGTGTGAAGCCCATTTCCTCTCAGGTGTTGCTTTTTCTGTTTCTTTTCTTTTTTAGGCCTTGGGGGTGGGGGTGGGAGGCCAGAGGTGGCGTTGTACTGTTTTGCACAACCGACTTGCCTTGCACGTCATCCAGACACCAAGTTCCGCTCTCAGAGGAAGTGAGAGGTGTCCAACTCGGTCATGCAGAACACAGCTGGGGCTGCCTGAAACGAAACACAGCAGGAGGTGTTCTCCCTGGGCTAGTACGGGCTTGAATCAGAGCAGATGCCACTCCCACACCAAAAGTACTGGGCTACTGTCCCATGGAGCTGGGCCACTGCTCACTCAGGTCATTTCCACTCCTCTTGCTGGAATCACATTAAAGAAAAACAGAGAGAAGAGAGGGGGAGGAACAGACACCAGGATAGCTATGAGGAGAGCTGCCCAGGGAGAGCAGAGCCCATGGGGCACTGGTGTCTGATGGCCACTGGCCTGGCCAGCACTCATGTCTGCTGGGTCATGTTCACCTTGGTTACATACAGGACCCAGCAGTAAAGGCTTACAGTTTGGGCCACTCCTTAGTAAAAAAGAATATAAAATTATAAAAACAAAATTAAATACAAAAGTGAATATTTAGAGGGAGGGGAAGAGGTTCACAGCAGGTTGCTGATACCCTACAGATCCATCATTCTTCAGAGCTCACCCTCTGTAAGCCCTTTACCAGAAATCTGTATACAGCGGCAGCGTTTCCTGTTTGTGAGCCGGCTTCCCTGCCCTGCCCAGAGCACTCCCAGATCTCCCTGCTCTCCCAGGGCCCCAGAAGGTCCTGTCTCTTCAGCTTTGCAGTAATCACCTCTGACAGTACTTCAGAGTTGACTCCCCTGAAAGCTGTGGGCTGGGGACATCACCCAGGACAGGTGTCCCTAACCTTTATGGGGGGTCCCCTCTGACAATTGAATGAGAGCTATGCCACCTTCCCTGGAAGAATGAACACTCAGGCCCACTAAATCTTCCATACAACCTTAGGGATTCTTGGGTCCCTGTGGCCTGTCTGCGGACACAGCTATGGAACTCCTGACCTGGTGCAATCCACTCATTTCACAGAAGAGGCCGCAAATGCACAGAGGGGCGAGAGACTAGACTTGTAAGTTGAGGTAGGTATAGGATTCAGATCCAGCTCTGACTTCCTCCCCTCCTCCCTTGGGACAGCTTTGCCTTCAGCACTGGACAGAGAGTAGACAGGGAAGGGAAGCCAGGGAAGGAGACCCCAAGTTAGACCCCACAGATGGTCTTTTTTATGTCTCTGGTCTCTTTTCCAGGCGTATTTTTGCCTAGTGTCACTCAGAGAGGGCAGGGACGATGGCTAGACCAGGCCCAGACAGACAAAAGACTGAGGCAGTGTCTGAGGATCAATGAATGCAATGAGGGGTAGACAGCAAAGCAAAGAACAATCAAACCTAACGGAGGAGGAGGGGTAGACAGCAAGCAAAGAACATGCAAATCTCCGGAAAAGAACTGGGACCGCTCTGTTTGGTACCTGGAGACCCGAACCTGGGGAAACCCCAGTTAGAGTTGTTCCTGATGAGGCCCTGCCTGAGCCCCTGCCTGACCACTGTCCACTGTCCCTCCATGCTCTCCCTTCCTGCCCACCTCATGGGCTCAGCAGGTGGCTCCTTCTGCCCATGCTGGCTTCCCCTCCCCCACAGCACTGCACAGCTGCCTCATACTTCCTCTGAGCTCCAACTAAGCCCTCCCAGTACCTGGCACTTGGCACCTGGCTTTCCTTTTTTTGTAGCATACAAAGTCATTTACAGTTTTGTATTTCTTTGTTTCAGGTCCATCTGCCTCTAGTAGATAATGGGCTCCGTGTGAGCAGGGCCTGGGTCCTCAGTGCCTTTGGCTGGGTATGCAGAGGCTCTCCATAATCACTGGCTGATTTAAATGAATGGCGGCATCTGGTGGTTTGGACAGGGGCTCCTGGAATACATGCCCATTGGCCAGCTCATTCTTGAAATCCTGGCCAGCCTGAGCACAGCTGGGAGCTGGCTTAAGCCTTAGCTTGTGGACACAAGGGGAAGGTGAGCAGGTGCCAGCAGCGCGCGTGGTGCCCAGTCCCTCAGAGTAGAGCCACAGCCCAGCAGGTGCAGACCGCTGTCTAAAGTGGGTTCTGGGTTCTGGATGCTCCCCGCTTTTCTCAAGAGCCTATCTCTTGGAGCTAAGAGGGTCCCCCCAGCTCTTGTTCAGCCCTCAGCGATTATGCTGGGGCTGCCAGCCAAGGTAGTGAGCAGATGGCCTAGATGGATGTCCCCTGAGGGCTGCACACACTGGGAATGAGTAAGAAACTCAGACACAGTTCCCTCTCCTGCCTCTGGCCTGGCCCTCAGGTAACAGGGCTGCCTGAAGAGGGGCCACCTGTTGCTCATAGCCAGGATTTTTTTTTTCTTTCTTTCTAGTTTGGTAGTTTTTTTTCAGCTCAACACCCACAACTCCGTGACTGATGTGTGTGACTGCCGCCTTCCCAAGGGCCAGGGAGCCCAGAGCAATGATTCTTTCTTCTTCCTCCGTTTCTACTCGGTATTAGGTGGGTGGGGAGGGAGGGGACACTTACGTGGCAACAAAATACCGAGGTGGGTATGGCCTGTTTTTCTCCTCCAGGCTTGTGCCTGGGGAGCAGGGGTTGCAGGTGGACACCCCCTTCTCTCCTCCCATCTCCCGGTGCTGGGGGCAGGGTCTGACCACAGGCCTGGGGAGGGGCGGGGCTGGGACAGGTGAATTCACTTTAGCAGGCCTGCCTACCCCGCCGACTCTGATCTGCTTCTGGCTTCCTCTTAAACACACTTCAGCAGGGCAGCCTCCTTCCTTCCTCCTACCGCAGATAAAATAATCAGTATGAAAATTTTCTGTCTCCTGACAGGATGCCAGATACTTAATTTTCTTGCACCAATCACCTTTGCAGGGGGGTGGGAAATAAGCCATGATAGGATATTTAGGCAGCTGAATATAGCTGATTGGTGCTGATGGGGTGAGGCGGGGGTGGGGCACCATCGCCCATTCTTCCCCGGTTGTCATAGCCTGGCCCTAAGAGGCCTGCAGCCTTAGTGGACATGAGGTGCCCTTGCAACCGGGCTGACTCGTGGCTGAGCATCACAACAAGGCCCAGCAGCCTCCCTCCCGCCTTATTCAACTGGTGACTCTGCCTGAGATCACTGCATCATGGCTTTAACGCTTTGTTTCTGTTCCAGAAAAGCCTGTGCTCTGTCATAGCTTCCCTGACCTCCCAAGGCCAGTGCATCATCCTGCGAATAAAACAGCGTTTCTGCTCCAGGTGAGCAACAGGCTTCACAGGAGGTGTGTGGGGCTGTGGGGAAAATGCTAAGGAAATACCTACACAGAAAGAAGCAGCTGGCTCTTTTTACAGCATCTAGCACTGGGCCTTCAATGCAGCAGGACTCCAGACGAATGGCCAGGATTCCTAAGGACTTGGCAGGCACATTACCTCTGGCCTGCACTGCCCAGCATCTGCCCCTTGCTAGCTGTCCAAGCTCTTGCAGGCTGCCCAATATCTCTGCATCCTTCTTTCCTCACCTATAAAGTAGAGATGGTTATAATAATAATAAAAAGTTGTTAATGTGCAATGCAATTAAAATACTGCCTGGCATACAATAAGCACCATGTAAGTGCTTGCCTTATTATTAAGACTAGAAAAATAGTCACTCCAGGGAAGGGCGCTGTGAATGTCCCCACTGGCTCCAGGAGGTCCCTCCTGACCCATGGAACCATTTATTGCAGGGCTCAGACAGCTTTTTCTGTAGAGGGTCACATAATAAATATTTTAGATACACAGTTTCTTTCTTTCTTTTTTTTTTTTTGAGACAGAGCCTCAAGCTGTTCCCCTGGGTAGAGTGTCATGGCATCCCAGCTCACAGCAAACTCCAACTCCTGAGCTCAAGTGAGTCTCCTGCCTCAGCCTCCCAAGTAGCTGGGACCACAGGCACCCGCCACAACGCCTGGCTATTCTTTGGTTGCAGCCATCATTGTTGTTTGGTGGGCCTGGGCTGGATTCGAACTCACCACCTTAGGTGTATGTGGCTGGTGCCTTAGCCACTTGAGCCACAGGCGCCGAGCTGATACACAGTTTCTATTGAACCACCCAGCTTTGCAGTTATAACCTAAAAGCAGCCATAGACAATATGTAAATGAACAAGGCAGGCTATGTTCTAATGCAATTTTTTCTTTTTTTTAAAACACAAGTTGGCCAGATTTAGCCCACAGGTGGGTAGTTCACCCACCCCTGATCTACTGCAATTCATTGTTCAAAACTCTGCTTGATTACCACTTCTCTGAAGAAATTCGCCCAGATCTCTGCTATGGGGGGGATGTACTTTCCTTTCCCTGGACTTCCAAAGCAGTAGGTTTGGAGGGAGCTTAGTACCATGGAAAGAACATGCAGGAATTTGGGGCTTGAGTTCTGTCCCTGCTGAGTGACTTTGAGCAAAAGTCACTCTCTGGAGCCTCGATTTACCCATCTGCAAAACAGGTTTAAATTCTTCTTCCTTATAGGGTAGTTTGAAGATCAAATAGACTAACACACATGGACTAGACTTCCAAACTGGAAGGCACTGCAGTGACCACACAATGGAGGTGGGTCTTGGTGATATCCTCAGTGCCTAGCAGTGCTCGGTACTTGGACATTGTTGCCTGTGCCGAATCCCAGTGGTGGTATTAAGTGCAGATTTTTATAGAACACATATAGGTACATGTCTATGTGTGTATTTATGTCCTTGGCTGGATGGAGAACTTGGACATAGGCTGAGGGGAGAAAGGACAGCATTTTCTGGGCAGGTTCTGGGGAAGCTTGTCTGAGATGTAGTTTGGGTCACACTGCAGTGGATCCGCATTGCCAGGTGGGAGTGAGTGAGGTGTCTATAAATACGGCTATAAATCTGGACTTGTTTCTTGAGGCTGATGTAGCAAATAACCACTGGGTGCCTTAAAGCAACGGATATCTGTTCTCTCAAAAAGTCCTGGTGGCCAGAAGTGTGAAATGAAGACGTTAGCAGGACCATGTTCCCTCCAGAGATTCTAGTGTAGAACTCGCTCCTTGCCTTCCTGGTTGTTGCTGCTTTCCCACTTGCAGCCACACTGTTCCCATCTTTGCCTCTGTCTCCACAGGGTCTCCTCCTTTGTGTCGTTTCTTCTTCTGTCTCTTACCCAAACAATTGTCATTTGATTCACCAACCACCTGGTAAACCAGAGTGATCTTATCACAGGCTCAACTTAACTACATCTGCAAAGACACTTTCCCCAAATATAGTCACATCCTCAGGTCCCCAGGGTTTGGCTGGGGACTTACCTATCAGGTGCCCCTAGTCAACCCACTACAGTATCTTACTATTTCCATCTAACTGACCAGTTAAAATATTTTCTATGCCATTGAATAGTCTTCCCAAAACATTGTTTTTGACGGCTAATATTCCATGTTGTAGAAATGTAATTATCTGGATTCACCTTCCTTCTTCTAGACAGATTGCTCATGGTTTCCCACTATTACAACAAGGATGTCTTGCAGGGGACTCTGGAGTCAAATACTCCCAGATCAAATCCTGGCTCTGCCATGCACCAGGGATGGGGCCAGAGCCAAGTTTCATAAACTTGAGCTGAGCCTCAGTTTTCTCATTTGTAAAATGGGCACCATAATACTTACCTCCTGGGGTGACTCAGAGGATTAGATGAAAGAATATATGTAATGTGGCCTGTGGCAGAGTGTTGGGCACACGTGAATGCTTAGGAAATTGCAGCCAATCTTGTTTTATTAATATTGATGACATCTCATTTACTTTCCTTATAGATTTTTGGAAGTGCTATTCCAAGATCGAAGGGTGTGGACACCTTAGGCTCTAGATGTGTACTGAGAAACTGTATTCCAGAAAAAGCATCTGCAGAGGTGCTCAGCCTCACCAGATCCTACCATGATTATTCTTTCTCTGGGCTCTGTGCCCACCTTAATCAATGGACAAGGACTTCATGGGTTATGGAACAAAGGTTAGGCTTTGAAAAACTTGTGGTCTACTTGGGCAACCAAACAGAATGCATGGAATAAGGCGAACAAGAATACATGGAATTCATTATTCATTCAGTGTTTATTGCACCTCCTGTGTGGCAGCTGCCATCCTAGATGATGGATGTTATACCTTGGTGAACAAAGCCGGGGTGGTCCTGGCCCTCATGCAGTTTACAGTCTATGGGTGAGAACTGGGTTGAAAGGCTTCATGACTACAGCAGTGTTCAGGGAGAAGAGAGACCCATGGAGAGTTTAAGCAGGAAGTGAACCCAGAAATGAACTTGGAAAAGGAGCAAGGACTAGAGGAGAGTGAGTGGGTGGGCCTGGAGGCTGTGCCTCACTACCCTGACAACCCACGGAGGGCAGGAGTGGACAAAGGGCTAGGAGGTTCCAAATGGCTGGCTGGGACAGCCTGGAGCACTGGCCTGGCAGGGGAGTCATCTTTGTATTGCTTGAGCAGGGAAAGGCCCAGGAAAGGCATTTGGGCAGCAGGGAAAGTTCTGGATAGGTCAGGCCTGAAGTCAGAAGACCAGCCAGGCTTGGAACTGCAATGCTTGAAGCTGTAAACGTCGTCCCATTTCACAAGCGAGGACATGGTAGCATGACTGGGTGGCCATGTAGTGCTGAGACCCTGCTCCATGTCCCCCTCTACTCACCATCTCCTCCTGATGCCTGACACTGAGCCCTTAGCAAGCTCTAAGCTTCTCCGAGCATTTGTCATTGCTTCCTGGGGCCTCAACAGTGAACAGATTCTGCTTGTTCTGGCCCTGAGATGCGTTAACCTGGTGTTTTACTATACCTGTCTAGGCCATATGTGTCCCTGAGCTAGTAACTCTTTCAGGAATTTCTTCTGTTCCAATTTGGTGTGTTCCCCCAGGGGATGGTGGATATCGTGACTGCCAGCTCTGGGTCCCCTTTGGCAACTACTATGCTGCTGTGGACGGGATCGGGTGCAGAGAAGGAGAAGGTCTTCTCCCCATTCCTGCCTGGCCACTCCAGCATATTCCAGTCAGTGGTGATGAGAGCTGGAGGAGGGAAGAGAATATGAGGGACCCTGAGGGACTACAGGGAGGCTCTGTGCAGGGCATCTCTCTCCCACCTCAAGCAAGGTGCCCACTCCTGAGTCACAGCTCAGTGGGTGGAAGTGAGAGGTTGGCTCATTCAGAGTCTTCACGAAACATGGAGAGGCACTTCTCTAATTTCCCCCCAGTCCTGCAAACTGGAGCTCACAGCCCATACCCTACCCATACAGCCGTGATGATTGTTTTGTGCAGGGACACAGGCAAGCCCACTGAGGCCACTACACATGACCCATCCTTGGGGCTTTCCTGGGCTTAGCTGCAGTGAGAAGGGGTGACTTCCCCGACCCTAAGCTCAGGGGACCCTGGTGAGTCGTCACAGAGCAGTTGGAGAGCACCTGACCAACAAAACGCAGGGCCACCCCCAGGTCTAGGTCAGGTCAGACTCAGCACCCAGTGCCCCTGGGTCCAGGCTAGAGCCCCTCCCACTACTCTGCCAGGCCTCTGAAAGTCGGCCTGTCCTTTCTGAAGGTGATGTTCACTTATGGATGTGGTCTCTTCTTGCTGTTACTTGGCACATCCCTCTTTTGTTTAAAAATAGCAAAGTTCCAGAATAGGCCAGAAAAATCAATGGATCCATTTAAACCTCAAACAAAAACAATTCAGGTAAAGCCACAAGAGGTTGAAACCTTCATCCTGGGAAGTCTGTTCTCCCCACATAAGTGCTGCTGAGGGCCGGCGTCGAGATCCAAGAAAGGGAAACTGAGGAAGTTCTCATCTAATGGCTTTTATTTTGAGATGTCACAGGGTAAGGAGTTAAAGCCAGTGAAGACAGTGAGGGCAGCTTGCCAGAGGGAGTGCAAAGGGGGACTGGGAGTGGAGGTGGGCAAGTGATCATTTGGGACAGAACGAGGAGGGAGAGAATGGGGGTGCGAAAGCCACCAGATCACCAAGGCACCTTTAGGAAGTCCTGAAGGAGGCTGGATACTATAAATGAACTGTTCCCAGCACGTGCTCTGTGCTTTACTACCTTGGGCCCTTTGTTTTTGCTGTTCTCCTCCTAACATACTTTTTCCTGCCACTTCAGTCTGGTGCCATCCTAACCATCCTTTCATTTGCCTGTTCATTCATTCACTCACTCATTTGTCAATATGTAACAAGTGCTCAAATTGCACCAGGAGCTGGAGACACAACTGAACCAACAGACTGACAGCCCTCTCTAAGCTTGTGTTTGGGAGGTGGTGGAGACGGGGCAGAGGAAGAGGGAAGGCAGCCATCAAATGGTTAACAGCCAATTGCAAAGGTAAGTACTACAGTCAGGATAAGAGCTATGAAGGAGGCCTGCAGGGGGCCCCAGCAGGTGATGGGATCCTGCCCAGTGGGAGCAGTCAGGAAGAGAGTCCTCCTGGGGGAATATTTGAGTGCAGCTCTGGAGGCTGAGTATGAATGAATTCAGGGGAAGTGGAAGGACACCCAGGAAAGAGAGGCCAGAGTGTGTGTGGACCCTGCCAGGGAGGTCTTGCTTGAGATGGGAAAGGCAGTGGTAGAGTGTGGCCCAGGGAGGCAGTGGAGGCATGAGAGAGAGCACATGCCTAGTTAGAGGGTCACCTGGCCTAGAGAGAGAGAAAGGAAAGGAGAGAATTAAGGTGATAAAAACTAAAGAGTCAATATGGCATCCACTATCTACAGGTTGGAGCCACAAACTCATGGGCTAAAGGGAGTGGTGGTGAGGACTGCGAAAACTAAAGGCAGCTATACTGCACCTAATGGCATTTAAAGTCAAAAAATGGTTGGGCAGCGCCTGTGGCTCAAGGAGTAGGGCTCCAGCCCCATATACCGGAGGTGGCGGGTTCAAACCCAGCCCCAGCCCAAAACTGCAAAAAAAAAAAAAAAAGAAAGAAAGGAAAGAAAATGCTAAAACCTGTTGCTGGCAAAACAAAACAAAATCTGCCAGTCAACGGAGTTGTGGGGCCCTGACTAGGTGAACAAGTTGACTAGAAACAAAGAGTATAGCATAGAGAGCTGGGAGCTGCTTGGTCGTAGAGCCAGACAAAGTCGAGAGAGCCCTGCCATTCCCGATTCCTCCTGTTGGCTGTCAGATGTCAGCTCCCCACCCACATTCTAGATTCACATGTCCCCAGAGTCACTCCACCATCCCCAAAAGCAGCATTGGGGAAAGGAAGGTAACTGCTGCCTTGCATGAAGGATGAAAATCGCCGCCATCCTCAGCTTGGGAGTACAGGCTGCTGGCTGCAAGCACCGCTGGTTGCCTGTGCTCAGTGAGACTGGGCAAGCTTGAAGATTCAGGGATGGAGTGGAGTTGGGAATATAAACAGAAGATGCAGAACGGAGTTGAAACAGATTCATAAGGTGAGAAAATAAGATTAAAGGGTAGACACACTGATGGGTTGTTAATTTTCCAGCACATGTTAGGGTTATTTGTATTCCATTATTGGCTCTTAATGGAGGAGGTAGGGACTTATTTAGGGACCTTGAGGATTTTCCCTGTGTGACAGTAAAAACATGGTGGAACTTATCTTGAATCACACTTGACCAAAAAACAGGGATTATTTTCTTCCCTCTTTGCAAATGTCCTGAGTGCACCAGGCGTTTCTAGCACCAAGTCCAGGTGCTCACACTTTGTGTGTTTGCTTTGCCTGTAATGCTGATTAAGAACTAAATTCATGGCTCAGCGCCTGTGGCTCAATTGGCTAAGGCACCAGCCATGTACACCTAAGGTGGCGGGTTCGAATCCCCAGCCTGGGCCCGCCAAACAACAATGATGGCTGCAACCAAAAAATGGCCTGGCGTTGTGGCTGCAACCAAAAAATGGCCAGGCGTTGTGGCGGGTGCCTGTGGTCCCAGCTACTTGGGAAGCAGAGGAAGGAGACTCGCTTGAGCCCAGGAGTTAGAGGTTGCTATGAGCTGTGATGCCATGGCACTCTACCCAGAGGGATAGCTTGAGGCACCGTCTCAAAAAAAAAAAAAAAAAAAAAGCACTAAATTCATTTTGTAGGTCAAACCTCCTTACTTGACAGGAGGAAGAGTTTTATTCTATCTCATAAAGGAAGAAAAACAATTTTAAGTGACAGAGTCTTGCTCTGTTGCCCAGGCTGGAGTGCAACAGCTATTCACAGGCATGATCACAGCTCCCTGCAGCCTCAAACTCCTGGACTCAAGAGATCCTCCTCCTCGGTCATGCACTGCTGCTCTTGGCTAGGAAGAAATATTTTTAAAAGTCATTTCCATTTGTAAACACTTCTTTAGCTACACAGACACACCTACTTGCCTGTATGCAGAGAAACTCCTTGAAGGGAGCCACAATTTTGAAACAATAGGCCCATGAACAGCAAATTCCCAAAATGTAGTGGGCATTTGTGGCTTCTTGATGGCCCAGAGAGCACTGGGCTTAAGTTCAGATATCTACTCTCTCCTGCCTAGTCCATGAGGTTCCAGCAGAGCTGATTCTGCTTGGAGTCCCAGAAAAGGCATCACATCTAGTCTTGGACTAGCAGAGAACCACATTATCTGATTGGTCCAGGGATGGCCACCTGACTTAAAAGCAGCCAATGAGAGTCAAGGAAACATAATTTCAGCTGCTAGGGAAGAGGATTCTCTCCCTTTTCTGCAGGACTAAAACCTAGGAGGACACGAGACCTGGGCTTTTATGGCCATCATATCCACATGAGAGGGGAATGTATGAGATCAGAGCCAATAACTGTGAAGGCAGAGCCAAGACAGAGAAATTGATTCCTGGTCACATTTGAGCATTTGAAATGGAGCCATACCCAAAGATAGCTCTACGCATGGACTTCTCAGTTACATGACACAACAAATTTCCAGTTTTTCCCTAAGTTAGTATGAATTACTAACTCTTTCCTAATCTTCCAGGTATCAGAAGATTCTGGTAGCATTGTCTGATTATTTTTATAGTGACACTTTATTACATATGTATAATGCTTTCAACTTCTTAAAGCACTTGAAAATGTGTTACTGCATTTCATCCAGACCTTTCTCAGTGCAGTTGTTCCATGTCGCCTCATCCCTCCCCATGGTAAGTGGCTCTCCCACCAACACACAGTAGTAGACAGAAGAGCTTGCAAGGCACCGTGGAAACCCACACTCCCTTCTCTACATTCTCTTTTCTTCAAAGAAAGAGTTCAACATTTTTTTTTTTTTGAGACCGAGCCTCAAGCTATCCCCCTGGGTAGAGTGCCATGGCATCACAGCTCATAGCAACCTCCAACTCCTGGGCTCAAGTGAGTCTCCTGCCTCTGCCTCCCAAGTAGCTGGGACCACAGGCGAGAAATATTTGTTTACTAAGAATTTATAAATTTTCTATGGCTAAGAAGATTTTCACCTAATTTTCACATGCAAAGTACATTAAAACTTTATAAAGTCATTAATTTCAGAAAATAGTGTGTTTGTGTCTTTCAAACAATAGTACACTGTTTTGATATGTTTAATTCCCCCACTATTTCTCATCTCATTTTTAACGCTTAATACCACAAATATACACACATGAAAAATATTTTTCATATTTCTATGCTACTAGTTCAATTAAATATTGGCTTTGTGCCATAAGGACATTCTCCTAAGTTCCCTGGGAGACAACAGACAAAGACCTTCTTGGCTACAGATGTGTTTAGAAAACAATATGGGAATTTTAATTTTGTTATAGGTACACAAGACAAAATGAACTGGACAGTTAAGAAGAAGATTGTAGTTGTGGCACTGTAAATGTAAAAACATTCTTTAATGAGGTACATCTCAAAAAAACAGAAACAGGGAAGGGGATTTGGAGTTTTATACAGGCAGATAAATATGAGAGTCATTTGAAAATCCTGCCATTACTGAAGAAGAATTAGGATGGACCTTTCATTAAAAAGATGGAGCTGGGTTTTATCTGGGAATATGCAAAAACAGGATGGGGTGGGGTTTTTTGTTTGTTTTTGTTTTGTTTTGTTGTTAGTCATTAGTTAGATCACAAAGAGGTAGGAACACAGAGCTTACATAAAGTTCAATATTATCACAGGGGTGGGAAAATGCTACGAGAAGTTAATGTACATAAAGGAAGTCTGACCACTTTGTGGGAGAAAACAAAAGATCTAACCCTGAAGATAGAGCCATGATGACAGACATAAATGTCATGTGTAAATTAGAAACTGTGGAGAATGTGTTTCTGATTTTCTTAGCTTCATTTTCATCGCCCCTAATCCCTAAACTCCCAATTGGAGATGTGGAGTTGTGTTTCTCTTAGATAAAATGTGAAATGAGAAAAAGAACAATGAAATAATCAAGAGGAGAAATGGTTACAGGAGAGTTCTGAAAATATCCTTTGAATATAAGTGCATTGAAAATTGTCATTAAACTTTCCATAAACAAGATTAGAACTAGAAAGATAAACGGAAACATGATTCTGGACTTAAAATACCAATAAAGATTTTAACATAATTTCCAGAAAACAGTCCATACACTGATTATTCCCCAAGCTCTCTTTTAATGTAGCAAGAAAGTAAGACATCACACAGAGCTGTACTTAATGCCAGCTAACCCTTGCATTACTTATAGCTAAATGCTAATCAGCAAGGCCTCCACACTACCAGTAAACAGAATCTGCTTCATAAAACCAGTGGGTTTCTGTTGGTCCTTGTGGAAAGCAATTGAGAAATGAAGCTCAACTTTGAGCAGCTGCCCAGTCCTCTGTGACCAGTATTCTCTGTCAAAGGGCCAAATAGTGATTTATATAAGAAGACTAGCTATGGATAAGTATGACAGAGTAACTGCCTGCCATCATCTAATCGTGCAAAACCCTGGGAGAGTGTATAAGATGATCTAACAGATGTTTCTTGTTATATATGCATTTCTAACTTAGCTGATCTTCCTTCTCCTTTCAGAAATGTTCTTTTATTAACTTTAACTTTCTCACTGATTCTCTCTTACTCTCTCTCTCTCTTCTCCCCACCCAGTATCTTACATGCATACACACTCACATATCAAACACACAAATTGACTAAAGGTCTCAAAGACTTTTACAAAGACCAACTTATTCCTTATAGCCTATCTTCCTATCTAACTTACCATACATGAGGAAACTGAATTACAAATTAATTAAATGCCTTGTTTGGGATAACTCAGTGATATGTCTAAAACCAGAACCCTGAGTTAAAAACTACTACTGCTAAGTAGAAAGAGAAACTGCAACACATTAAATGAATGTTTAGCAGAAAGAAGCAAGTGATAGAGTATTTCTATCCAGGAAGATAAGATTTAGGGGAGAGAATTATCTATTTGTTGTTTCTAATTTAACTCCCCAGTGAAGAGGGGGAAAAGCTGGCCAGTGAGGAAATTTTCAGATGTGTGTTTTATGTTTACCTATTATGTGTTGTATCAATTTAGTATTTGATAATGAAATTAGGGTACATATTTCTGTGGTTTATGCGAAACGCAAATATAGAAGACTTATTTCTACCGAAACTCATGTTAGATTGAGTTTTCATGGCAGAATGAACTTTACTGTGTCAGAGTATACTGTATCTCTTTGTACATTTACTATCATTTCAAACCTTAACTTGATTTTAACATGTACAGTATACAGAGTATATTGTATCTCATAATACATTTACTACCATTTCTAATGTCGACTAAGTTCTAACATGTAGAAAGTAAATTTCTTTTTAAGATACAATTTAGGTTGCATAATTTGAAAATTTTGTTATTACTCTCAAAGATATTAATGGTATAAAATATAGAAATATTTTATTATAGATAAACACAATGTCATCTTTCAGTTTTCTTCTCTGAAACTTCCACATTAATGTTTTAAAATTAAAACAATTGAAAAAAATAAGTTATGATGAACTATTAATTATGGTGATATAAATTTCCAGGTGGACATTAAATACAGATTTTTTTTTAGACAGAATTTCATTATGTCACCCTTGGTAGAGCACCATGCCATCATAGCTCACAGCAACCTCAAACTCTTGGGCTCAAGTGAATCTCTGACCTCAGCCTCTCAAGTCACTGGAACTAAAGGAGTCCACCACAATTCCCGGCTATTTTTTTGTTGCAGTTGTCATTGTTATTTAGCAAGCCTGGGCTGGATTCAAACCCACCAGCCTCAGTGTATGTGGCCTGTGCCCTAACCACTGAGTTATGGGCACCAAGCCTAAATACGGATTTTTTTTTTTTCAGTACTTTTAAAATGACAACTATTTTACTGGCTACTAATTCCTATCATGGATCTTTGTTATCTTATAAGAAACCATGTTTTCACTGTCCAAAATATACTCAGGGAACATATATATTTCAAAGTTTACCAAATTTTATTCAATACAGCATGCACTATGTCAGCATGTGATTGTGAAAAAAGAAAAATAGTAGGTCTTAGAAGTTGAAAATATAATTAAAGAATGATGAGAAGCGCTTGAAAAGGTCAATAAAATAGACAAACCTCTGTCCAACCTAACCAAGAAAAGAAGAGTAAAATCTCTAATCTCGTCAATCAGAAACGATAAAGATGAAATAACAACAGACCCCCTAGAAATTCAAAGAATCCTCAATGAATACTACATGAAACTCTATTCCCAGAAATA
>CAUYQV010049851.1:0-15547 GCA_963574575.1 Galagoides demidoff | reverse complement strand
CCAAGTAGCTGGGACCACAGGCGCCCGCCACAACGCCCGAATATTTTTTGGTTGCAGCCATCATTGTTGTTTGGCGGGCCCGGGCTGGGGATTCGAACCCACCACCTTAGGTGTACGTGGCTGGCGCCTTAGCCGATTGAGAAACAGCTTCATCTTTGTAGTGATTTAAACAAATTATGATCAATCAATGTAATATAATATTGAATGATCAAAAGAGTAGATATTAATATAAAAACAACACGGAAAAGTGAAAACTATTGATTATTTACTTAGCAAAAAAATCTGAACACAAAATTGTAACTGTGCTAACACTAATGTACAACTAAGCATTTGTTTGGATATTGATTAGTAGGAAACATTCAAAAATACAAATAATGTGATAAAGAATTATGTTTTGGGTTTCACATACCTTGATTATCATTATTCTATGTTATCTGTGCAATAAGTCAATTTTTTTCACTGTAACACAATCACAGAGTAAGTAAAACCAAATGAGGCTGCAATGGTTTTACATTGTATCTGTAGCATCAGATAAAACTATAGCACATACTGAAAATAGATTTTCTGGGTAGATTCCTTCTCTAAGGGGTCTCTGTCACTTCTACAGATTAAATTTCAAAACCAGAGTAATCTCTGTAAGGGAATGTCTTATTTACTAGAGTTATCTATTGTACCCCCCTCAGTATCTAGTACATTTTAAGTGTTTAAAAAACACTGATGAATAATGTGTATGATTTATGACAGATGGAAGTGTAACATAGTGTATCTTATGATGGAAACGAAAAAGAATAAACAGAGAATGTAAATTTGGAAAATTGTGTCTCAAGAATACGGCTATTTTAGGAAAAATCCGTTTTGCCCGTGTTTTTCAGGTACATAATTGGCTTCACTTTAATGTCCACTTTGATTTAGTACAATAAAAATAGAAACTTTCAGGAAAGCATTTCTTCCTAAACTGGACTATTTTAACTTTTCAGCAAATTCAATATTCAGCATGAGTCTACCAAGTAATTCCTTATTCATCCGACCTAATAATAAAATATACTTAAAATGATTATGGATACCAATTAAAACGATTTTTTACTTACAACATAGCATGTTGCATTAGTTTCCTAAGACTCTTGTAAAAACGTCCCACAGACTGGGTGGCTAAGAACGATAGTTATTTATCTCGCAGTTCTGGAAGCCACAAGTCCTAAATCAAGGTGTTGGCAGATCTATGTTCCCCTTGCAAGTCCTAGGAAAGATTGCTTCTTTCTCCCTTCCTGTCCCCTGGTGGATGTCGGCATCCTTGGCATAGCGCGGGTTGTACGTGCATCACTCGGATCCCTGCCTTCCTCCCGGCATCAACACACAGAGTTCCCTTCACGTGGCTTTCTCCTGTGTGTGTCTATGTCTCTGTGCCCAAATTTCCTCTTCTTATACGTACACCAGCCATTGGATTAGCATCCGTCCTAATCCAGTAAAATCTCGACTTAATTACACCTGCAAAGATCCTATTTCCAAATAAGGTCACATCCACATGCCTCGGTTTTAGGCCTTAAACATATCTTTTAGGGGACACAATTTACCCATAATGAATGTGTACAATTATCACATGGAAATGATTTTTAAGATGTGATCTAGATATAAATTTAATATTTCCAGAAAGGATATATAAAAGTTAAAGAGATCAACCATCGGGAAAGAAGTGATAATGTTCCAGAAGGACCGCCATCTCCGGTCACTGTGGCTAACTCAAGTGAAATTAAAGTTACGACTTCAGGAAAGATAGTGGAGCATAAGAGAATGAAGCCAAAATGTGGCATTCTTTGTTAACCACCGGTTCAGAATCTATTTCATGAACAGTTGGGGAGTTGTTTGCATCAATGTTCCATGTTACAACGTAATACAGTACTTTGCTTTATATTTCCTTGAAATTTAGATTAATTGTTACTTAGTTTGACTTTTTATGGCAACATGAATTTCTTTCTTTGCCAAATACACTAAGGTACTAAAATATTATGGTCCTAGTGATTTTATATTAGGAAACCAAGTAAAACTACCTAGGCTAATTGCAAACACAGTATTATTTTACATCATAATTTACCAGGGGTTGTTATGCTAAATCCTTGAACATTTAGTTTTCACAAATATATGAGAAAAGGACAAGAACACTCTTCAAATCAAGTAAGAGAAGTATTACCTCATAAGAAAGATATAAAATTAAGGAATAACAGTAACCTCATGCTGTTTTATGAGGCAATAATCTAGTTCTCAGCTCTATCTCAAGGCCATTCCCTCAGAAAAGGTGGATTTCAAACAAGAATAATAGAGACCTCACTCATTCCATATTAGAGTACTTCTTTTCCAGTTACGTTTTCAATGTATAGACAATTTCATTAGATCCTTTTCTTTAAACTCTTATAGACTCTTGGGTCATAGATTAGGATTAAAAATTCAACATTTCTTCTAACTGAACTATGTGATATCAGATTTATATAGAATGTTCTAAGGCAATTCTCAGAAATGGAATGAAGCACCCCAGGGTGGTCCAGGTAGAAATAGCAAGGACCCCCGAACCTTAAGGAATGAGATGTTGAAGGAGGTTTGAGAATTTTGTAGAGATGGTGTGACGTGGACCTAATGTTCTGTCTTTCTCAACAACTTTTATTAAAAACTACATGGGCCAGTCATGCTTTGCCCTGGCTGGCTGAACAAATGTGAACGTGAAGGGGAGAGACCTCATCTCTGTGCCAGGACTAGCATGGTATGGGAACAGAAGCTGCACACAGGACCTATACCTCGGGATTACGTACACAGACAGCACGGCTTCCCAGCAAGCCTGACTCCTGGGCTTTGTCCCCGAGGTCTCGCCCACTTACTCCCTATGTTCAGTACATCCCCAGATGCTCTCAGTACCTCCCAGAGTTCACTCACATCCCTCCTCGGTTTCTCTTCTCGTTGCCACCACAGGAGTTCAGCCATCATCACCCTTGCCTGAGCTAGACCAACAGCCTCCTGATGGTCTTCTCTCCCGTCCTGCTCCATGGGCAACATTTTTCCCAGTGCAGCCAGAGTGAGAGTTCTAAAATGCAGTTCTGATTGTATTCTCTTAAATCAATTCAAAGCTTTACCCCATCCTCAGGAGAAGTCAGAAATTCTATAACCAGTCCCACTTGCTGCCCTCGCCATGCTAGTAAGTATACACTTCTGCCAAAAGGTCCCTCGAAGGGTTACCAGGGGTCTGGCGCTTTTGCTCCCATTGCTACTATTCTAAGGGGGCATCCTGAGGGACAGGTCCCCTTCTTTCTCCTCCAGTTCTGTTCCGTTGTCCTTGCCAGTCCCTCAATCAGGCACTAGCTTCACATCGTCCTACAGCCAAAGGCTGGGGCCTACCTATACCATGAGTCTCCTGTGAGGACGCCAGTACAGCGGAGGGCTACACTTGTCTCTTGCTGCATCGAAAATAAAGACAAAAGAGGGGAAGAGGAGACTATACTCCCCCATCCGTGCTCCAAATATCCAGTATATCCTTGATGAGATTTAAAAATTGCAGCTGCCCAAACTTTTGTTCCAGCCCCTGTGCCAAAGCTGGGATAAGCAGACAGCTGCCTGGATAGTCCTAGCCGTGACCTCTGACACAGCCCCTTTCTAACCTAGGTGAGCCTCTGAACCGTCCAGAGTTGCCAGGACCACGAGAGGGTGCCACTACCTTACATTCTAACATTCCAAACAATTACACTATTATTGCTTTTAGATTTTCAAACTGGAAGTAAATTTTCAGAAGCATGTTTTGAAAAACAAAATAACAAGGTATATATACATATTTATATATATATATGCATATTTTCCTGCATATGGGGTATACATATATATATTATACACACACACACACTATATATATATATATATATATATATATATATGTATATGTATATGTATATATATTTCACAGATCCCTATTCAGCTTAACTTGTTAGGTAGGTTCCCCAAGTCTTCTCCAGTTACACCAAATTACTTGTATTTAATGATTCATCTTGCTTAGGATATGGGCCTGGGAAAATATTAAGCTAATCCTCCTTTGTGGCAGAACCTTTGGGATATAAAACTTGGAAGCTCCTTACTGCCATAGTCTGTAGGGAGAGACACAAGGGAAATGACCACGGAGAGGAGCCAAAATGAGGATGGCAAGAAAGTCCTGGCAGAGTGGAAGCACCGGATCTGATTCCTGTAGTTTCACTATTCTCTGCTTTCCTGAGGATGGGTTGGCCAATTCCTTACCTTTCGTGAGCCATTTTCACAGTATTTAATTGAATTCTCTTCTTTATATTGTAATTGTATAGGAAGTCTAAAAACTTGTATTTCTATTACATTGTTGTGAAATTATAGCTGTGATCCAATGTCCAGAAGGGCATTGCTTTACAGCTCCCGTGCACCTCGTTACCTGCACTGCCCTCCACATTTCAGGACCGGATCTGTGAAGCTGGGTGAGGCCTCAGCTGGCTCCAAGCGCTCAGGCAGCGTGCCAGAGGGAGAGCCAACGGTACAAAGGACACCTAGCTCTAATTCCGTGGCCAACTGTTCAGAGAGGTGGAGATGCACATTCTTCAATCACTCACATGATTGTCATCCCTGCCTGTAGAAAAGGAAAGTGGCCAAGGTGTCCAAGAAACTGATCTGGGGAACAATAATGAGCACCGTGCCTGACTCCAAGTTCCTTAAACGGAGCTAACTGCTAGCTGGATGCTGAGCTATTCTTTAATTGTTTATAAATAAAGACAGAACAGGGACTTTTTGCAAAAATGTCCATGTAACACCAAACGCTTAATAATAATGAGGTGAATAGTTCTCGTGCTAAAGAAACTATAACGAGCTCAACCATGAGAATCATTTGGGCCATTTATTCATTTGATGCCAAAAATCTTCCTGTAAATATGAATGATGATCACTTGAGTTTTGACAAGCAGGTCACACCAAGGTTTTCTATTTTGGTTTTGTTTGCTGATTGTTGATCGTTGGCTAATGAACTTGGAAAGCAGTTGAGAATAAACCGTCCCAGGAAGACATCTGAAAGAATTCTGAGCCTGAGCAAGTTTTGTTTGCCCTACAGGGACTAAGTCAAAGTCTGCAGACAGCCTTCTCTTAGCTCCAGTTGCCCTTCCCAACCAACACTTTGAAATTATTCTGCTGATCACTTTGCAAACATTGCAGTGATTGTCTAGCTGGCTCTCCAGTAGCCTGGCAGAAGAGAAAGTATTTCAACCCTTTTCTCAGAGGCTATCTGCCTTTTTCTCAGCCATAAATTTCTTTCATGTAATATAAGAAATTTTTTGTGATAAAGAATATATGATTATATACATTTCTTAACACACATCTGATGAATTTATGTCCTGCCTGGGAAAAACGTATTGTACTTTATAAGAGTTTAAGAATATAATTGGTGGGATCACACCTACGGTGCATCTTACAAGGGTACATGTGAAATTTACTAGGTGTAGAATATAAATGTTTTAACACAATAACTAAGAAAATGCCATGAAGGCTATGTTAACCAGTTTGATGACCCTATTTCAAAGTGTATATAAAACCAGGACATTGTACCCCATGATTGCATTAATACACACAGCTATGATTTAATGATAAAAAAAGAAAAAAGAATAATTTAAGAATAGATCTCCCAAGTTTAGTCTTCAGCTCTTGAAACCCTAGAAATGGAAAAGATCATTTTGCTAAAGAAAATGTAAATTTTGTGATTCCAAGTGAAGACTGGAACAAAACAGATTCACATGTGAAACTTTGATTTTCTATTGGGTAACTGTTTGGCCTTAGAGAAGTTAGTATCTTCAAATATCACTCTCTTCATTCATAAAATAGAAATAATACTTGTATTACATTTTGTTGGCGTTATTTCAAAAATAGACACTATTTTGATTACTGGTAGGAGTAGAAAAATGCCTGCTTTTATATTTTGCTCTTCATATACTGAATTAAGAATGAATATTATACTGATCCGTGATTTCCAGGTGCTGTATCAACCACCTTTATTTAGACAGTGGCCAAAAATTACTAGTCTTTCACCCATTCTCTGAACTCAGAAAAATTTACAAAGATGAACAATACCTTGAATAACGCCCTAAAATTTACCACCTTTCAGTCTGCCATTCTGTATAATATCGAGGTTGTGATTGGTTGTCTTAGCGTTGCGAGCTTGAGATGATCAACAACAGAATTATAGCTGGATGCAGAAGAGAAAGAGCCCTCATGTGGAGGGATGCTAAGAAGTTTTAAATTGGAAAAAGCTGGAGTAAAGTACAAAATATTAGAGAATAAAGAAAACTGGTTATAAGTATATTCTGATAGCTTTAAAACCCAAATAAAGGATGGCATATGTGATATCACTACAGCAAGACATCTATGACAGATTTTTAAAAAACAAGGTGTGAGAAGCCACCAGAATCTGGACTGATGTTCTGACCGAAAGAAGCCCAGAGTAGAGGCGGACCTGAGCACTAATTTGGGAGAGGAATCAATGGGACACAAAATACGCGAGCATGACTAAGAAGGCAAACGTTACTTCCATCACGTCTTAACCTGTCAGAAATTGGCGAGATGAAACAGTGAAGGGGAAAAGGGCATTTTGATGTGTGTGTTGTTATTTTGTTTTTGTGGTTATCATCTTCCTTTATGGGGACAGGCAGGAAGCAAAAATAAGAAGCAACCCCCAAAAAGAGGGGATCTGAAAAGCAGGTCACATTTATTACAGGGGATCTAGAAAAACTCAGCCCACTCCCCAAGCTCAACAAAGAAGCTGGTTATATTGGGAGCCTTTGGGAAAAGAATAAAAGAAAATAATTACTTGAAATAAATCAAAACCTCAGCCTTGCACAAATGTAAATTCAAAATTTTTACTGCATCTGTGGGATAAAAACCTCGAGCCAAAAAATAAAATCAAAACTGACCTAGAGGCTTTCAATCCCTAGACTCCAGGGGACGCAAATGCGAAGCTGCTCCCTGGGGCCCCAAGGATTCTGAGAGAAATCTATCAAAAATTATAAGCTACACAGAGACATAAAACTCAGTAGCGAGAAGAGACACAACAGGGGAATCGGACACGTGTGAATTTGAGACTTTAGGACAATCTAAAAAAAATGATGTAAGTATGCTTGAAACAATTAGAGAGAGAGAAGAAATGAAAATGAAAAAACTAAAGGAACCACACACATAAAAATAAATATACCATTTGGAAAAGAACCACAAAAATGTTTTTTTAATACACGCATTGAAAATTTTAAAAAGAAATTAATGAATTAAACAGCAATTCAGATACAGCTAAAGGAACCAGTTATGAAGTAGAAGCTATACTTCTGGAAGTACCCATCCCCATAAATAAAAATAACGTCAATTCAACTTTTCCATAACATCAGTTTCTCAGGAATCACGGTGGGACACCTGAGAGTCATATTTTTATTGTGCAAGGAAGGGGGTCCCAATATAACAAAGTAAACATAAACAATACACAATCCTGCAATAAATAAATAATATAAAGCCACAATCCTGATTAGAATTTTCTCTATAGTGAAGATCAGTCAAGGATTTAATTGAACATGATGCTGCTTGCCTTCTTAAACTTTAGGATATTTGAGGAGAATTTTATTGGCCCAGAATATTTATTGAAGCATCCAAGAAAGGGTGAATACCTTTTTTTTTCTCTCAATAAATGTCCCTGTAACATTGGAGTATGCAAATCATTCCACCGACTTTGTGACTCCATTCAAAGTACAGTTACCTTCTTACAGAAACTGTCATAACTTCTGCAAACTTTCTAAGGGCTAAAGATGTAAGAGTCTGGAAAACGACATCTCGAATAAGGTTGGTGTTTTGGATCAATTCAACATTGTGCCTCCCTGATGTATCTTTCGACTGTAAGGGCAAACGTGGGGGGAGAATGGATACAAATGGCACCCAGAGAGTCCTACTTCTTTGGGATCCTGGGAAAAACAGAAATAGGCAGGGCTCATTTCAGGTGGTTGATGTGAGTCTGTAAGCACAATATCTGAAGCATCAAAAACCTACTTTTCAGACCTTCCACTCTCTGGTCTGCCTCTGAAGCCTCCACAAGTGTAGGAGGCGGTAGATGCTGGGAGCCAAGCGTGCTATCATTCATGTCACCCTAATCTTTTTCTCCTCAGGTACAGTACCATTAGTTAATGAGACTACATCTTCAATTTAAAAAAAAAAATATGTTTCCTAACAGAAATTATCGGGGAATTCAGTCAGCCCTAAAGGCATCATTGCCTAGGAAATGCACGAAGTGCCAGACAGACATGAACTAGTGTGAGGGGCATCATTATTTTTTAATCACTTAATTTTAAATTGATGCTGTATTAATATAGATGAGCATTATTGTAGCATGTATACTAAAGTATCACATTCGTACTCAGACAAAAATATAAAGAGAAACCAATTAACTGAAATAGAAATTAATAACAAATCTTCAAAGCAGAAAGAATGCTTCTCTGAGAAAGACCCTAGGGTTTTGTTTGTTTGCTTATGTGTGGAGGACTGAATTATTCTCCGGGAAAATTAGAGAAAAGGAAAAGACTAATGTTTAAGCTACAGGAAGGTTTGGTTTGCCTAGTCCTTGGACGTGCCTGGACTTGTTTATAGAATCTGTGGGTTCAGCTCCCAGGGGTCCAAGTGCTCTTGGGCCTGAAAAGCCTCCTGGGAAAGACCTCTTCCGAGAGGGGAGCTAGGAAGCCATGCAGGCGGAAGCCAAGTCTGGCTTCAAGAAAAGAACAAGAAAACAAACAAAAACAAACTCTGTAGAAGGGGGCGAGGGCAGGTGGCATCACTAAACTCTCTGAAGTCTCTGTTACAGGGTGTTGAGCGGAGGGAAGCTGCTAGATACTTCCCTCGTGTAAAGTTACCTGTGGCCCTGGCTGTTCAATCTCAAAGTGAGGCCTGACTTCCAGAAGTACTATTAAATATTTGCTTTAAATATGATCCTTCAAGCTTGGGGAAAGAAATGAAGGGGGCGAAGAAAGCTTGGAAAAATACTGGTTCAACGAGTAAGAAAAAGATCACAATGCCTAAGAATTGAAAATGTGAGAAATTGAAACCCAAGAGGATGACAGAGTGAGACGCGGAATAATTTGTCCCCTCTCGATTAAACCAAATGTAAAGACACCCAAGTGTAGGGATGTGGACACTGGTGCCTCTGGGCCTCTCCGAGGGTGCTGTGGCTTTTCATGGCCCTCTCTCTGTGCCCCAGGCCTATCAAGGGCTTCACTGCTATGGCCCACACCTAGACAACTCAACTTGGTTTTTTAATGCCTTAATTTCTTTTTCATGATGGTGGGGGGGGGTGTCTTTAAAGAAGATATCTCAGATCTATATATTCAAAATATTATTCATAGTCCCCAAATCAAGACTGTATCTTGCAAAAATATGATTCTTTGAAAATGTATGAATGAATGAATGCACAGGCAAATAAGGAAAGAGTCCTAAGGCACATGCAGGAAATGGATAAACTTTAGTTTCATGAACTTGCAGACTGAGTCAGGCAAACAGAATTGTAGATTGCTATGTCTGCCATGACTCAATGTATAGCTTTGGGAAAACCTTGTAATTTCTCCATACTTCAGTTTCTCACCCTATAAAAGGAGTATATTGCTTGAAATTTAAGTCCCTCACAGCAGTGAGAGTTTTGATTCAACATTTATAAAACGCTTTTTAGCTTCCCCGATTAATAGGCCAAATACCGTGGCAGTTTGTATAATTCACTTTCCAAAAAGTATAAGGAAAGGTAACTGGTCAAATCTGATGTAAACTAATACTCTACTTGAGAAATAAATATTCATCATATTTATTACCTCTCCATTCCATTTGCTAAGTAATAAAAACAAGTTTTGACAGGAAAAAAGGTACCAAATTAATATTCAAGCCAGTTGAGGAGTTATCATCATCAGTCTCACCTACGCTGGGGGATGGAGAGTTGTTTTGTTTTTCCAGGCTACCCCACATGTTTATATGGTAACGTCAGGAATGTTGGGCATGGTTTTGAAGGCCTCTAGCGTATTCATTGGTTTCTGGCATTCTAATGCACTCTACTCTTATAACCATAAAAGTACTCCTGAGTGCTTCTGGAAATATATAACAAATCCTTAATCAATTTAAGAGTGTTTTAACTGCATACATGAAATTTCTTGGGAGGAAAATGTTAGCTATTCTACACACATACAGTACTTAAGTTAGCAAGAGAGTTCCTTCTCAAAGGCACAAAGCAGTTTCCCCATAGTAATATAATTTTCAGTTTTATGTGCATAAGTCCTATTGAATCCCTTAGAATAACAGGAAATTCTGCAGGAAAAAAAATCCCCACAAAAATTGATAGCCATATTTATCCAATGCCAGAGGAACATGTTAGCTATTCTGAGTTGGACTATTCTTTAAAGGCACTGGATAACCGTTGAAGGTTAACCAAAATCTAAACCAGAAACTATAGGAACTGAATACCCTGGATGCCGAATTTTCTACACATCAGAGTCTAACAATAAAGCCAACTGATTAATACCCTTCGTTTTAAACTTTATCATGTTACTGTAGCCAGGACTTTAGCAATTTTTGAGATTTGGATGCATTAACTTCTCTTTTCACATTAAAAAGATTATACTATTTTACAAATTTATAATTTAGTAACTGATATCGATGTGACACAGCTGATATATAATATTTATCAACAAATGTATATGTATATATGTACTTCATACTTCATACATACTACATATGTATAACCATATGTATAATATTTATCAACACATTCATAATGAAGTAATGTCATTTATTAACACAATGTCTATACATTTTATCTTCATGTTTAAAAGCCATAGGAATGTATGTAAGGTGCTTAGAACAGTGCCTGGTACACAGGAGACTCTTACTAGAATAACAACATACAATTCCTCCTAAGTTCTCATCAATCACAACAGCTAGAACCACTTCTCCTAATAATGCTGATAAATATTTCATGGCACTAAGTGAAAAAAAGGTAGTGACTATGATATACACTGATTAAATTGTTTCTTCAAGAGCTCTGAATACATATAATATTCATCCTGATCAAGAGAGTAAAGTCACTAATTCTTAAGTGAGTAACTATATATCTATACTATTTCTATACCATATAGTTTTTTTTATATGTATGGTTAATACAATTATTTGTCCTAATCAGTGGAGTATTCCAATCAGTGTATGAGTCTCAAGGAATTTACTAGCATAAACATTTCTTACCCAGAGTACAAATAAGTGTAAGGTTAAATTAACCAGAAATCTTTGCATTTGGCTTTTGTGAGAAAGATGCAAACACTACCATAAAGACACAAAATGTTATAATCTTTTTGAAAAGTATTTTGGCACCATCTATGCAAAATGCACAGACCCATTCACCTGTTCATTATACATCTAGAATTTTGTGTACAGGAGTTCTGGCAAGTATTCAGAAAGATATATAAAAGTCATCACTGCGAATCTTAAGAAAATCAACCATTCCTATTTGGAATTAAAAATAATAAAAGTAAATTACATACTCATAAAGTTCCTACATTTAAAAATGTAAGAAAAGAAGTCTGAAAGGAAGCATTCCAACGTACAATGTACCCTGATTTTTGGAGGTGATGAAGAAAGTGGTGAAATCTACTTTTTACTTTAAATATATCTGCCTTTTTAAACTTTTTAAATAATAATGTACAAGGTACAAATCAGAAGTTGATGGCTGATGAATGTCTATTGAATAAACACCCTTCACTGGCAACCAAACCAAGGTAAAGGTCATGATTACCGGCATTCCAGAAGCTCCTCCTCCTTCCTGCTGGTCACTGCCCTCAAAGGTGATCCCTATCATATCTGTTTTACTATGTTACACCAAGTGAGAATTACCTGTATTTTTTTTAATGACTAATTAAAAAAAAAGCTCTTGTTTTAAAAACATGAATTTCCCTTTTTAAAAAAAAATATTAAATATGACCTCAGTGGTTTATTCAAAGAAATCAATTTCAAATACATGCTGAGGTTTTACAGTAGGCCAGGCACTGAAACTAATGTCTTTCCTGCATGAATTCAGTTACTCCTCACAGCAACTCCATGGAGCAGGTACTATCATTATTTTCCACTCACACATCTTAGAACCATGGCTTATGGCTGCTCAGGAAAACACCTGCCCGAGGTCACACAGCTGATGAGGGGCAGAGCCTGGATATGCACAAGGGTCGTCTGGTTCCAGGCAACGAGATGTAGGGGTAGGAGCACCGACGTGTCTCCATGGAGTAGGAGGTTCTATTTTTCACTCTGTTTTAAATAAATGACTTAATGTCACCTAAGGCAGTATCTCATCTGCAAAAGGAAAGGGCTGGACTCCTCATCTGATCTGATTCTCTGATAAATAAAGTGACTCATTAAAACACAGAAGATGGAAGAAAAAGTATCCAATGTACTCAGCCCTACTTTGAAATTAATTTATAGCTTTCATATGAAAGCTATAACCCAATTTATAGCCCGAGAATATGGGGAAGAGGGAGACGGAGGGGAGGGAAGGGGGGAGGATGGATGGAGGGAGGGTGATTGGTGGTGCCACACCTATCGTCCGTCTTACAAGGGTACATGTGAATCTTTCTAAATGTAGAATATAAATGGCTTAATGCAATAAGCAAGAAAATGCCATGAAGACTATGTTAACCAGTTTGATGACAATATTTCAAATAGTATATAAAACCAGCACACTATACCCCATGACTGTATTAATGTACACAGCTATGATTTAATTTAAAAAAAAAAAAAAACAGAAGAAATTCATTGCCCCAATCATCTGATTTCTTTTCTTAATGTTTTTATCTTCGTTCAATTTTTTTTTTTTTTTTTTTTTTTTTTGCAGTTTCTAGCCAGGGCTGGGTTTGAACCCTCCACCTCTGGCATATGGGGCCAGCGCCCTACTCCTTTGAGCCACAGGCACTGACCTCTTCATTCAATCTTTATGAGGTTTTTGTTTCTAGTCCTTATCTTAAACATTGCTGTTGTTGGTAAACTTTAAGCCTTTTTAATTCTTGGAAGGCAAAAAATGGAAACCTAATAATCACATGTATATGTAAAAATAAAAAATCAATAAAAGAAAACAGAAGAAATAAGCTTCCTCATGATATACAGCAATCACGTACTATATCACATTTAAAAATGACTCGGACGAGGAAATAAAACCACAAATTGTGTAACTATTGGAAACAATGATCCTAATTTAATGTTATTTTGGGACATGGAAAGGATTTTTTTTTCTTCCCCCTACATAAGCAAGTTCGTGGTTTTGAAGGGTCTTGCTCATCTTTGTGTGGAAAATGCCTAAAAACAAACCACTAGAAACTAAACAAAACTTTTTCCTCCCTCAATTGTGCCTGAAAAAAAAAAAAAGATGTAATTTCTTTCTCAAAAGGCCACATAGACTTTTAACAGATACATTTGGAATTTGGGGTCCCTACATTCGGAAACAGTGACACAAAACACAGCCCATGCTTGCTCTCAGATGAAATCCATAATTCTGAGGGTTAAAAATTCTTCCCAACAATAAGAAATTGACCTCAGCAGAAAGCAATCAAAGTTGCCAAAGTTTGTTTCTGGAGAAAATTGGGTGTACGAAGACCGTAAACCTCAACTAGCAATCTGTTGTTGCTAATTTCATTTTATTGAAAATATTGGTTATGCTGGACATATCTTTTCTTCCACTAGAAAACCAGTTAATATTTGGTAAAATGAAGCGTTAAATAAGTTAGAATAGAAAATAACCTATCAACTGGTTTCCATGACCATAAGCAAAATTGAATCAGTTTTCCAAAGCGTAAACAGGCCCGGTCTTTGTAGATGTCTGGTGTTTGGTCTATGCCCTCTGAAGACATGCATTGAGGAGCACACGCAGTTACTTAATTTCTATCAATAAGCCAAAGCGTTTAGGTTACAGAAGGGAAAAGATATGATCTCTCCCCTCAGTGAGTTCAGAATCTCTGTGGAAGACAGACTCACCCATAATTAGCCCAACACAATGTGCTGTTATATTAATAGCCCAACTAAAGTGCTATGGTATTACAGTGCAAAGAGAATTAATTCTGCCTGAGCCTTGGGGAAGGCTTCCCAGAGGAGGGGACATTTGAGCTAACCCTTGAAAGATGAGTAGATTTTTTTTGTCCAGGTAGGCAGCGAGAGAGTGCGAGGCAAGTAGGTTAAGGGAGCTGGGGCCGTGGAGGGTGGGGGTGATGGGAGTGTCCCAAGGAGAAAAAAGGAAGCTCCTGGTCGCATTGTAAGAAATAAAGCATTCATAAAAGTCAGTCAGTCTCACCACGTTAGGACACACTGGACAAAAAAACCAACCTGTGAATAGATATGTGACTTGAACACACTCCAGGGGGTTCCCTGATTTATGAACCCAGGAAGTGCTCTTTTGGAAAAGCAAAACTGCTTTTCTGGCTGATCGCCAGTATCTAAAGGGCTACCAGGCTTCCTGCTCAAATGCCTGGATGGACCTGAGGTTTACTGTTTGCCTTCTTTGGACTTCCTGTCAATGCCCAGAGCAGAACTCTCCCCGCACTGCCTGAAACTCGTGATTTAAGCCCCTGCCTTAAATCCCACCTCCCTCAACTCCTCTGGGACGGCCCACCTGTTACCGCGTTACCCAGCACCCACTTCGACCCTCTACTAGCAAGTAGCGGAGTTCCTCTTCTCTTAGAAAACAGAAAAATATTTTGGTCACATACAATATGCTGTATTTGCAGTCATTTTGCCCCCAAGAAAACATTTCAAAATTAAAGTATAAATCAAGGGAAGTGTGAAAAAGAGAGAGAGAAGACAAGAGGAGAGTATGTATGTATGTGTATATTTGAGTGTGTTTTCAGGTACTCCCCCTACCTACTTGAGCATCAGTTAGTGAATACTACTAAATCCCTAGGTCAGTCTGACTGCTTCCAGATAACATAATTATCGGCCTTACATCAAAAGTATATTAAACTGGTACCTGTACGTGGAATTTGAAGTATCTTTGTAACTACTACTAAGATAAAATTATCTATTGCTTATAACTCCTAAGAATATTACTCTAGTCTTACACTTATAATGTGATGTTTCATATTTCAGAATAATTTTCACAATCAACCCAAAACTTATGTGGGCAAAGTTATCCTCTCTCCCTTTAGGTTTATATCATATATGTTTTCATTTTGGTTCTTTTCAAGTAATTTCTGAAACAACTATCATATAAACCTAGACTCAGCAGGGGCAGTGCTCAGACGTCAGTCACATTTACTTAAAGTCAACTGCTTATGAATTCATAGAAAAAGCATAGGTAGGTGCTGTTATGTTAATAGCCCATAGAATCAAAACATAAAAATCTGGATTTGATAATTCACCTAAAGAGTGTTTTTACATGTAGTATTTTCACTTTTACTTTCCTTGGTCGGTACATACATTATTAAAATCAAGATCCTCAACTTAGAGTACCAGTTGAAAGGGAAGACATAATTCATTTGAAAATTTCTCA